>JADDOH010006516.1:0-43064 GCA_016648135.1 Agrypnia vestita | reverse complement strand
TATATATAACTTCCAAAATTTTATAGATGCGTGGGGGATCTTGGGTGGAATCAGCGAACGTTATATTTCGTTACTAACCAGCTTAACGTTATTTAAGCCAGCCTTAAAGACAGATCGTCAGCCCTGTAACACCCACGTCAGTCCACACATATTTTCCCATATAAATAGCTTCGTCTCTATGAGACTCTAATTTATTTTAATGAATAATCGTGTTTTAAACAAGTGCACATACATACTGAAATCAATTTATACAATGCTAGCTGTGCCCAAGGCTTCGCACGCGTAGATATTTAATAACTTGTGTATTAACCTTAACATATAGATATATGTCGTCGTGAACTTTTTTACAGAAATTTTTGAGTTCTACAACTTCTCTATAGAAAGTATTTAAATATCTCTTACTGTTAAGGCAGCGTTCGTAAAAACCGCATCGCTCTACCATATTTTTGTCGACTTTAGTTGTAAAATAGGTCACCACGAAAAGCCCTTTTATTTTAATGGGATAATATATAGCTTATGTACACGCTGAATGTTTATTCTAAATATTGGTGAAAGGGTTTTTGAAATCGGATGAGTAGTTTCGGAGATTACCCCCTACATCTAAACTTACAAACTTTACCTTTTAGGAAATATTTAATTTTGAAAACTACTCACGTGAACGCGACAATGTGTTGAGCTGAGATAGTCATGGTTTCGTCTCGTTCTCACCTACCGGGGACTGCGTGGTTGCGAGGAGGAAGAAACATCGTATCGCTGTTGCTATCTGAAAAAAAAAACGCAATCGTTATCAGTATTTTGATGAATCAAGAATATAAATTGAAACGAGATAAATTGGGTACCAAAAAAAATCAAAGATATGTTATATTTTTTGAGGTTATTTTGTATTTTTCAATTGTAGCGGAAGTTGTACAGCATGAAGCAGAAATGCGCGAAATATATTCACTTAAAATTAGCATCTTGAATCGACTACCAATCACATAGATGCTCAATTCAAAAGCTGACGTTTGATTGGTTATCGAGTTGAAAATTGGAACTGTTCATTGAATTACGAATTTAGCTGCGTTATCGAAATACTAAAAAGGGGCTTCTCATACAGATTTCTGTAATCGTAATCGAAAATTATCAGTGCAGATTTTCAATAAAAATTGGTCACTAAGATATAACTGTTGTATAGTTCGGATGGTTGCCCGTCAATGTAATCAGATACAAATCTTAAAAAATGGTTTATGTGTCACTGGTTAAAATACCATCATTGCTTTAAATACATATTATCGTTTTTTTTTCAATGAAAGTGCTGTTATGTACCGACTTCTCACGGCTCTGCAAACTCTCATGATTTCACAGAGAAAGAATCTATCAATCAATATAGATTCGATCCTAGATTGTCACATAAATGCGTGGGAATGGTCTTTTTACCTGTTTCCCTATACCCCAAAGATTTAATGGGGGTATGTTTTCATGTTTCGCAACACCACCCTTTTGTGAACGTCACGTATTGAAACCACAGCGGACACTTTGATTTAATTTATTGTCTGGGAAGATAGATTTTGGAACTTCTCACCCACACGCGTCGCGTGAACGCCCAGCAGTCAGCGACATCGTTTGCAGCGAGGATAGACGAGTGGCGAATAAAGCAACCAGCGACCTACGGCGGCGATCAACCTCATCGATCACAAGTCTAGTTGCGGTTAGCGGTCACCAGGAAGCTATCAAGAATGAAGACGACTTACTTGTAAGTGCATTATAAATGATTCACGTATATTTTAATTTATGTATTTCATATCATATCATATTTTGTTTCTCTCATTTTTTTTAAAAATGTTTGTATTGTGTACTATTCTAATCCCATGTCTGAACCTCTTGTTCCAAATTCATTGTATTGATTTAATTATATTGTTCATTCGCAAAATGGAAACCGATAACGGTCCCCATTCTCATTCAGGTAGCGCTGTAGAGAACTACCACTTTCAACCATTTTTTATGTCAAAATTTTGTCAAAGAGCGATAAACAAACTCACGCCCATAAATTTAAACTGTAGAAAAATAACGTGTAAAACAAAATTTTATTCAAAATATAATAATCACAAATTAAAAATTTGTTTAGCCTCTAAAAAATCAACATATTTTAAAATTAATTTCTCAAAAAAATTAAATCTAGCAAATTTTTTCAAAAGATTAATTCAACCAAATTATTATGAAAGATTTTATCTACAATCTCTTCTAAAATATTTAATCAAACTACAAATCCACAAATTATTATTGGGAACAATTACATGAAACAAAATCTTGACTTTATTTTAAAATATTTTATATTTCAATATATTTATCATAATCAATATAATATTTATATTATAAAAAAAAATATTACAATATAATCCTAAATAACATTATTTTATATTATTATCATTGCTATTAATTGTTGCAATTTAAATTTCAAAGAGTACCAAGAAAAATCTTGGACCTTTATCTAAAATCCAAAAAAGGGATTCTTCGGCTCTCGAGGGAATTCTTGCCGGTCCCCGAGAAGTCAATCTTTCATGAATTATAATATTCATGTATAATAATAATAGCACCGTGTCTAGCGTATTATCGGCATAAAGCCCGAATCAAAAAAAAAAAAAATGTTTTTTCCTAGACACCAGAGTGTTAACGATATATCCTTATTGAAAAATCCAATAATATAGCACTGTGTTTAGCGACAACGGTAAACAGTCCGAAACATATTCTTAGGAAATTCCTAAACACAGGAGCATATAAAAATTTGACAAAATGTCAAATTCAAATGTAGCACTGTGTCTAGTCTACATCGGTATAAAGTCCGAATCAAATCTATTTATTTATAGACACAGCAGCACTACATGTTATTTGGAGAATCGGCATAAAGTCCGAACCTAAATTTTAATTACTCCTACATAAAGGAACGGATATATCCATGTTCAGAATCTTTACTAAATTAATACTTCTGAACCTAATAACGAAGGAATGCGCTTGATGCTCACACCTTTCAAGGAGTTCATCCGTGTAAGTCCCTAGTTACTGTCTCGAATTAAATTTAAATAAATTTAATAACGAATGGCTTGTGCCTGTGTTCACACCTTTCAAGGAGTTCATCCGTACAGGTCCCTAGTTTCCCTCTCTCGAGACTCCAAGACAAATCATGTCTTAAAAAAAAAAAAAAAAAAGAAGCTATCTACCGAACGCCTAGTAGAAAGCCAAAATCCGGCACTAAATCTATTATCATTATCTATTTATTAATATGATATACATAAATATGTACTTAATAATATGTAATTATATTTTATGCATTTGTCTAGAAATAAAACTCTAGATTTATGTCATCAAAATTCGAACAAACAAATCGAAGTCTTCGAAACGCGTATGTTTATATAAATATTTCTATACATACTTTGTGAAACATACTTATATGTAGTTAAAATTACTTTACACCTTTGAGACTATAATCTCTTCTAATACTAAATATAAAATACATGTGTCTACAATAACAATCTATACAAAAACTTACCTGAGACACATCATCTCTAATCAAGAAAAAGCAAAAAAATGTACACGTTACTTACTATTCAATTCTTAAGTCACCTTGCGATATGAAAGCATTTTGGGACTTAGAATCTTATTCAAAAATTATAAATAACTTTTTAAAACTCTTAACCTTTAAAATCCCTAACAAAACAATGAAAGAAATGTAGTCTTCAGTTGTTCTGAAGGACAACAAAGACACTCAAGTTCCAAAGAAAAGAGATTGACGAAACCTATTATCCACCATCATAATTTAAAAAAAAGGTTTCAATCTAACAACGGAAACCTCGACACCCCTAACGGTGCTGTCCTTTTGCAAGATCAAATACCTGCCTACAGCATATGCTTTGCAAACATTTGATGAAGAAAAAAATGAAACAATGCTTTCATCGATATGAAACTCTTTAGGTTGTCCATATCCAAACGTTTTCAATGATATCTCTATGGAAAGAAATTTAAATGTATCACTTTTCACAGACCCTTGGTCCGATTATAATTTCTAAATCATAAAAATTGTTACTGCTTCAATGTATTATTAAAATAATATATTTATAAGGCGAAGAAGCTTTATTGCGACGCCGATGTCCTACTTATAATAATTCTCTACATTTATAACCTACTCTTGCATCCAATCTTAGTATTAATACTTAATAAGTTTTATAAATTTATAAAATTGATCTACAATAAGAGGAATTTTCACATTTCAATATTTCAAAAATCTAAAAAATCCATTGATCACTAAAAATAATTTATAACATAAGTAATATGAACCCAAGTAACGTTTAGAGAAAGAGATCAGAAATCTCATTTGTAATATCTAATATGAAAGTCTAAATTCTAAATCGAATTAATTTAATGTTTTAACTTCCAATATCAATAATTAGATATATATCCATCATGTGATTATTAAGATATATTTTCGGGATGTCCCATCCTATATAAATAATTATTTATTTGTAAAAAAAAAAATCTACAATAAACATTTTGTTTGAATCATGTTACCCATACAGCCATTCTAGAATTTGGCTACGATTTAGATGATCAACTGTTATTGATCTTAAAAAAAAAAAAAAATCACCATTTTTAGAAATAAAAATATTTTTTTCGTAATTATTCTATACTTTATAATACGCAACTAGCTATGAGATAATAAATCCTGATAAGGATTCTATACCAAATTTACCTGTCTCAAATCAAAACCTTTGAAAATATTATAATTTTATTTATATATATAAATAAAATTTATAATATAATATTATAATTTTCATTTGAAAATAATAATAAAAAAAAAATGTATATTTGATTTACAATGATTTATGAATATTCTTTTGAAATTAAAAGTATATTGATATATTTTGCAATTAAGTACACTTATTTTATTTTTCCTCGTTTTCTAATATCCTATTCTATATCGCATTCTAAGATCCACTGCGTGTGGAGAGTACTTATCTATGAATGTAGAAGTTAAAACTTTACAACAAATAATTAATTAAATTAAATCATTCAATTTGTTTAATTCATATACAGTTAAACTTAGAAATTTACAGTTACCTAAAACTTTAAAATTTCAATATATGCATTAAGAAAATATTATTCGTATAACCCGTCTATATAAACAAGGCTATTTTTAAATGACGATAATCGAAATAATTTTAATTCAACTATCGATTTTATTTTACCTGAATGAATTGTTTTTTTATAAATTTGATTATACACAGTAATTCAACAGAATTACCAATTCGATAAAACATATCTATAGCATAAATTCTGGTTTGAATTTATATAAATCTGAATATGTTATCTTGGAATTATATTAAACGAAAGGAAGAATATAACAATAATTAAAATAAACAAATTATGTAATCAAAGGACGAATTCACTTCTAGTTTACCCTTCGGAATTTTTTCATAATACATATGTACTGAGTTCTACTTTTCAAAGTTCTACTTTTATTCTTATTATCTAAAATTATTACCTGTATCTAAAATATTTCTAGAAATGTTGAACCTCTGAAATTAAATATTTAATTAATAAATCTAGCTAACTAATTAACTACAAGAAAAAAACCTTATGAAAATGAAAAGTTATGAAATCTTTGCAAATTTAACATTTCATTTATTATAAAAATGTCTATTTTTAATTTTAAATATAAATTCAATATTTTTCTTAAATTGTCAGCCATGTTGATTATAAAATCACCTTATTAAATCTTGTATTACCTCATATTTCTATTGAAAAAATCTACCCACATGTCTTGGAAATGCCATAGAATACTGATTATTGATTAATAGATATTAATCTTCCTTGTTATAAAATAAATTACTTATAAATGCTGTATCTCTAAATTAGTAAATAAACTTTTAAGTTAAGTTTTATTATTTATAATAAAATATATTTTGTAGTGTGTTTTTATATAAACAACAAATACATAAATACTTGTTCCAATTTGAAATAAAACTATTTATACACATAATCAATGATGACTTGAATTCTAGGAAAATCTAGGTGATACAAATTATGTTATGTAAAAATATAAACATTTTATTTTTAACTTCTGTGCATCCTATTTGCGAAAAAGATATGATGAATCCACTATATGAAAGGATTTCATCCCTTTGCAATATAAGAACCTCTAATCACAATTATAATATATACCAAAAGTTAGAAAATACGAACACTTGTATAAAATCTTATCAAAATAGGAAATTGAAATTTACGACGCTCGTAGAGAGAGCATCATCTTGAGTATCACTGGGATAATCACAATCAATAGTGATTGATATAAACTTTAAACGTATATATCCCACCTAGTTGCTACTAGATCTGACTCTAGCACTATTAAACATATTTTTATATTATTTATATATTGAATGATGATTGCTGTTTTAAGAAATTTAATATTACAATGTACACTATTTTTACACTTGTCTAACACTAATCTCGATGTGTTACATCATTCATCGGAAAGACTCTGAAAAATAGAAGAAAATATCAAAAATGTTATGAATCATCCCTATG
Source organism: Agrypnia vestita (assembly GCA_016648135.1). Classification (NCBI taxonomy): domain Eukaryota; kingdom Metazoa; phylum Arthropoda; class Insecta; order Trichoptera; family Phryganeidae; genus Agrypnia; species Agrypnia vestita. The sequence continues at coordinate 36,509 of JADDOH010006516.1, read as the reverse complement.
TTAAGAAAACTTATGACTTATTTTATTATGTTGGAATGATGTTTGCGATAGTTATTGGATTGTTTATCTTATTCAAACTATTGAAATGTTGTATAATGAATTGTTTGCCCTCTAAATTTAAAAACTATGTTACTCCTAATGAACCTGATCAACGTGCAAATTATCAGAATCCTTCTATCTCATTTAATCCTGTTATGAATATGATCAGTTGTTGTACTAAGCGCAAGCAACGCGATACAGAACCTGATGAGATGATAGAACTACCTAATCTAGAAACTAGAGACGATCAGTCAAATCCGTCTCCTAAAAGGACTCCTTCAGCATCTGTAAGGAGAAGTGCTAGACTGAATACTATTAATTGTAATTGAATTTGATGACTATCTTTGTAATCACAAACTTCTATTTTTTGTAACCCTATTTGAATATGTATTTTTAAAATTGATGAGTTTCTATTTCAATATGTACTTGTTATGATAAATTTTTATTGCTTTACTTTTAAGAATTCTTATTTCCATTAATGTAAACACAGTTATAATGACTGCTTGCAATAATGTAATTACATAATTTTAATTGAATATTGTTAATATGTTTTCTCCAACATCTAGTTTATATATTTTTACTTTTGAAAACTTTCTTGTCTTAATCTATATTAAGGAACTATTGTACAATCTTATTTTGATATCATAAATGACTGACATACCTATATTTGCATTAGCTATGTATGTAATAACGTTAAGCGATTATTTACACTTTCACTGGAATCTTCCATCTCTTAAACTTTTGATCACTGATATATTTGTGAGCTTGTAATGCTTTGTCACTTCTTTAATGTTACTTATTTTGTTTGAAATTATAAATGTTTGTATTGTATAATTTCAAATTTCGCAACAGGGGTGTTATGTACCGACTTCTCACGGCTCTGCAAACTCTCACGATTTCACAGAGAAAGAATCTATCAATCAATATAGATTCGATCCTAGATTGTCACATAAATGCGTGGGAATGGTCTTTTTACCTGTTTCCCTATACCCCAAAGATTTAATGGGGGTATGTTTTCATGTTTCGCAACACCACCCTTTTGTGAACGTCACGTATTGAAACCACAGCGGACACTTTGATTTAATTTATTGTCTGGGAAGATAGATTTTGGAACTTCTCACCCACACGCGTCGCGTGAACGCCCATATAAGCAATACTGGGGCCATACCAAGATTAGATCGTATTCGACATTTAAACGAGAAAGACCTAAAAGTCTGCTTGATTTCAATACGTCTCCGTGAATCTGTTATTTTGTTTACTTGCAATTTACTTTAAATAAAAGTAATTTCATCGAACTACCGAGTCTTCATTTGTGCTACATTTTTCCTTGATTGGCACTTAACAGGAAGATGAAATTTAAAGTATTGAAGTCGAGGCAAATCCAACCGAGTCTATTCAATAGATTTCAGATACGCTTGAGAACTCGTGCTCAAGGGTACAAAAACAGTTAAAAATATCGAACTTTACGATTTATAAACCTTACGATTTAAGGAACGAAAACAGTTCGTGCAGATTCGAATGTGTCTTAATATATTGCAACTGCTAAACCGAGTTAAACGGTAAATTCTTCTAATCTAAGGGCAGAAAAGGATTATCTTCTGATTTTTATTAAAACTGTATATGAAATTTATTCGAAAAATAAGAAAAGTTTGTGTAAATTAAAGTAGATTATCTTATGTAAGAATAATTATAAAATATTGTGTATGTGTTACTTTTGATACACATATGTTTGAGTTCTTATAAGCAAATCACATTTTAATCTGGTACCCCTAACCTCTAATATATAATTTTGATATTGACAGAATACCGAACTACCCTCAAAATTAAGCGATATCTATTAAAATGTTCACTTTTCATTCAAGTTTCATGAAATACAATTGTAAAAAATAATTGTGATATGATTTATTGAAATCCAAAGATAAAAACCATCTAATAATTTGCATTCATATTTTCTTGTAATTTCTGTTGCCAACCGAATCGCGTAATTCGTTAAACAAGTAGGTACGTATATATGGCGTCGAATATGGTTGTTTTTTAAATTTCACCAGGTGTGCTGCTACTTTGTAAAAGCAAATTATTATTTTCTTATTTTCGAATACAAACTAGGATTATAAAAAATAGTATTTTTTCGTAATTATTGACAGATTATTTCTAGTAAATATATCTTCATGTAAAAATACTTTCTAATTTTATTATTTCAGATGCGATAAATAACTTTGACGAGTATTTATTACCTATTGCCTAATAATTTATTACATGCATAGAAGTACAATAATGTGAAAGTCATGTTTGGATATGCATTATGCAAAAACCTAAAAAAACATGTATATTCTTTTCAATATTTTTTATGATACAATATTCACATAATATTGGTAGAGTTCTTTTCATTTAAGAAAGACAATCGATTTAGTGTGTGTAAGCCGTGCGTACAAGGCACACTGTTTCGTTCCGTTGGTTTATACCCGTAAACACCAATACAACGAAACAATTCGAATGTCTTTCTTAAATGTAAAGACCTATACAGACCATCAAAACAAATAAACATGATCTAAATGATTATAATTGTGTTCTATAACGCCACTCTGGGACAGGCGTAGCCTAGTAGAGTGGCATAATCCACAAATTAAACAAAACAAAAAAAATGTGTAATTTATCTTATGTTTTATTGTTAAATTAGTATTAAGTAACTTTATTTGTAAACAGGGATTTTTTTAAATAAATAAAAAAAAAATAACGTAATAAAGTAAACTTCATGTCCACAATTTGGCACGTCTGGAGCCAATACTTCGCCTTATTTAAAAAAATACTACTAGTTTGTAAATTTTCAATCAATTATAAAAAGGTAAAACAAAATACTCTCAAAAAATATATTTCTTACCAAATATGTTAATTTTACTTAAAAGACTCGGTTTGGAATGAAATTTAAAAAATACGTCTTGTTAAATAAGAGATTTAATTGTGCAAGAATAACTACAGTATAAATGGAGGGGGAACATTCTTCCGCTGTGACACACTCTCCTCTCCTAAATACCTACTTTAGTGCATCTCTGTACATATTATATACTCTGTGATACATATGTATTTTTCAGAGTCCATTATCTCCCAAGTGGTGAAGAATTCCTTCCAGCGACCAACGAGCGTTTTCTTGTCAAGTGGCTGCAATTTATGATACAATCACATCGGTATTAATTAATGTCGGCACTCGGGCGTGAAACTGCGAGGAACAATGGCGGACGGGGCCGTGTCTCCTCATTGGCTGACCGGTCACGGAATATTTTCCAATCAATCTTCTCACCGATCCTGGCAATCGCACAGATCAACATTTAGGATAATTAGTAGATGGATAAATTATTGTTATGTGGTGTGATGAAATAAAACAATAATTCTAGAGCTACTTTTTGTAAAAGGCATATTTTCAATGTGACAATGAGTTGTTTTCATGACTTAACGCTCTGAATACTTCTAAAGTCAAAGAATTCTAAACTTCTCAAATTTATTAGAAAGTAATATTTTTATTCAATCATTTTACTTACTAAATATACAATTGTTATTAATTTAGAAAATTCTTTTTTACAATTGGTACATTTTTTTTATCAATGAAGCTTGTTTGTATAAAATTAATTTATTTTAACAAATTACTAATAGGTATACATTTTACTACAGTAACACAACAATAGGTAATATACATGTTTGAATATACCGATTCTGTATTGGTGGGTTGATTGTAAGACAGCGTAGTAATGTTTAAGTGTTGATTACAAATTTTATTCTGAAGGTTGGTTTTGTATGTGGTATTTTATTTAACAATATCTCATATTATTTTATTTAATAATAACTCATATTATTTTATGTTGAACCTCTCCACTCCATATTAATTTGACAGTTGATTAAGCGCGCAAAACAAATACACATGTCCGAGACCACCAAAAAACGAAGTAAACCGCTGTTCATGGGCTCGCTCGCGTATCTCATAAATTTGGGACACGTCATTTGGTTATGGTAGGAAAATACGGTGAAACTGTATAAAGTTTTTTTTTTGGAAATATTTTTCCAATTCATATTTGAAATCTAAGTAATCATTAACAAAAATTAGTCATTCAATGAATAATGAATTTCCCGGATCGTTGAACTTGCCGACTGGAGTTTTTGAAAAATCACTCTTCATTTATTACCCCGTTGATTTATTCCATGGATATCTCAGGTAGGTAATATCTGCGCATTCCATTTTGCACTAACGAGTAAAAAATAGGTATAATATTCATATATTTATATCAATTCTCATCTGATTTTTCAGCCACACATCATTTTTTTTAATAAAAAATTAAAAAATTAAAAGTAAAATAAAAACTCGTTATAAGGTAATATAATGAACCACCTTGTAACTGCTACTAAAATATGCTGCTTTTAAATTTATAATATTATTTAATTGCCCAAAAACCTCTAAGCTGCGTCGGGGTGCTTCAAGAGACACAATGATCAGTATTCATTGCAACACGATGTTCCCGAACTTGAAAATTAAAAAATGATAATTTTATATTATTTATTTTACCATCAGACCCTAAAAGGAAAAAAGGGTAGACAACCCATCACAGCCGACGCGCATTCTCCTTCTATGAAATCAGATGATGACACGTGTTGCTCTGGGATATCTCCAGTTCTGTATTACAGTCCCTAGTATTATTGAAACAAATTACATAAATATCTGAAAGATACACGGAAAAATCTGGATAAATTTATATAAATTTTATTTCATTTGGAAAACATACACCAAAAATTGTTTAATTTATCAAATATTTTTAAATTATACAAAAATACAAAATTTGATGTCGCTTATCTCCGTAACTGTCAACATTTCACCCAAAGCGTAAAGAATATTTTCTATTAAAAATTTAATGAAGAAGACTCTCCGAATGTTTTTGTTACTAGCTACGACACACCCTGTACAAAGTGGGTATACCTGAAGCTATCATCCAACGATGGACAGAAAACGGCACAAGATAATCCAGCTATTAATTAAGTTATTAATAATACAATTTATTAATTAATTTTTGCATGTAGGCGTCAAAATCGCCGAAAAAATGTAATGAATTACGAAGCATCACAATTCCATTAAAAATGTTTGATGGTCGTGTTGGAATAGACGAATAACGGCCGATTCCCAAAGCAATCACTTATCAGCCAATTCGCGGTGATAATATTCCGCCTGCGTTGAAAATTATAACATTCTCTTATCGGACAGTCGACACCCTCTGCGTGGCGCAAGGGCGCGAGGTGTCGTGCGGGCGGCGAGCTCCGCCACCTGTGCGCTGCGCCAGGTACCCGCCACGGGATCTCGGTTCCCAGGAGGGGAATAATAGAAGCCGCGACTTCCATTATCCACGCACGAACCGAAGAAATGGGTCGCGTCATAAACACGAGCGGGGCGAGGCTCCGGGCGGCCAATTAGCGGGCGGCGAGATTAATTCCGGCGCGAAGGTATACTGCCAAATTTCACGCACGTCCCGAATTTGTCAAAATCGAGAACAAACTTCGCCCCGTTCGCCGACTTGCTCGGATTGTGCGATGCTCAATTTTCGTGCCACGCAGAGACCACACTCGTAGCAAAAAACATTAAATTTCCCTACTCACAATCGATTTTTGTTTTTCAAACCAAATCGTAAAATATCACGAATACCGGGTATCGACGATCTTCTGGTGGGAAATTGCGCACGAAAAGCTCTTAGGGAGAAAGTAATCTTTTCAATTCAAATCCTTAACCAGACCGAGCACAGATTATGAGAAAGAAATGCTACCGATACATAGAGTAAAACAATAAAAAGGAAAAGTACGATTTTTTTGCAAATATTTTTATTTATTTAAAAAAACATATTACTTAATGACTATTGCGCGGTACTGATACAGATGTTACGGTACGGTACAGATGTTACATTACTAATTGTGGGTTGTTTTAAAAATTAGCAATGAAAAATAGAAAGAAAAAATGTTTTTATGAGCACACGGTTAACCGTGTGCTCTGTGTGCAATAAGCGGAATTTTACACACACTAGATTATCTTATCAATAAGTGATTAATTATTAAATACCTACCTAAATCTTTATTTAACTGTTTTTTTTTTTTTGGATTTACGAGTAAGAACGGTTTCGGAAATAATTTTTAAACTCTTTCAATATTGAGGTGAACTATACGAATATTGAATATACATATATTTGAATTCTCTGGATAATCTTTGAGTAAGCTCAAACGTTGCGGTATGTTCCCAGAAATGGTTCAGAGGAGCCTCGTACAGTGAATGCCCCGTACGACGAATTTTTGTAAAACGAACATGGGTAATAGCGAACTTCAAGTAATTCAACACCAAAGCGTTTCTTTGAAGTTTACAACGCTTCTAGCTTCATGACCTGGAGGAAGTAGAAGTGCACCATTAGACACAAAAAGAGCTTGGCGTGAAGTGTCAGCCAGGAACCTGAACTATACCCGAGAAAGCCTGTGGCCAGCCTGATAATGGATCCCACATAAAGAAGGACATTGTGGCAATAGTTAAGGACCTGGAAGTAGATTTGGAAGAGTCAAAAAAGCACGAAGTGCAGCCGATTACCGAAGAATAGGGTTGCATAAATATCAGGCTGAGGTAACGGAAAAATTGTTTCCCTAGAGGAGGAAAACCTTACTAAAGGAATAATGCCTCCAGTCACAAGTAGGATCTTTCAAACTTCTGAACATGAAGAACCTGTGACCGAGAAGAATAAATAGTGGATGTGTGGTGTGTACCTTTTTCGTGGAGAGTCCAATGTCAATTAATTTATTTTCAATAGGATATTATGGGAAAACACCTTCCGTATCACGAAACGAATCGTGGAACGAACCAAGTTAGTGGTAAGGGGCCCCTGTATATTTAAGAGAAAAATTTCGCTCCTTTGGGAGAACACTCCGCGCGAACGATTTCAGGAATAGGCCGCGATAATTTTCTTTATTTCTGAAATAAATCCACGGTATTTTTTGGCTGGGAGCCACGAGCAACATCTGTGTGCAGGCGGCAATAAGACCTTAATTTATTTTTACTGCTCTAGGATTTGAAGTTTCGAGTTTCTCAGAAATGTGTAGCTTGATTACAAGCCTCGCACAAAAAAACAGATTATCGTTAATATTTCTGCTGGTGTATCATCGCACAGCTGCGAGCGCATGATAAACACGTGACCTAAATTATACTGTAAAGAAATATACGAGAATTTGAGAATTATCAAGTCGAGGAACTCGGCGGTGTTGTGTGGTCACAGAAACAAAGGCATAGAAAATTTATCCTGAATATGGAATTCATCTAACCGCGTCCGCTGATAACGCTTACAACTCCGTGCTACAAATGTACGTAAAACAAATCAAGGTAGTACATTAAAATAATCTATTCTGAAAATTCGTTAAGCATTTTATTAAGAATATCCTATGACTGATTACTTTCCCGTAATAAATTTATCAATACAATATTTTCTTAACAAATCATGATAATATAAGAATTTGGAAAAATCTATAATTTGTATAAAGTATTTCTGTAAATTATCATGAATGGAAATTTTCAGCATTCTATTATAGATTTCGTTGCCTTAAACCCTAAAGCTTTTAATATCTGATTTGGTTCGTGTGAGAAAAAAATAATATATACTGAATTACTATATCAAGGAATCGACATTCAATTAAATAATTCTTCTACTAGTCCGGTTATCGATTAAGCTATCGAAAATATTAGCAATCATTTTTTGCAGCAGCTCGAAATATTTATACTCCATTTCTCGAACCAATGTCTTAGAATTTTAAGCCAGGGCATCCTTCGTCTCAGGGCCTATTTTGTTCAAAATTTAAAATGATGAGCTGGAATGATGGATGTCACATGATATGGTCAAAATACTGCAATTACTTATAATTTTTCACAATAATACCTATAATCCAATTCCAAAAAATGTGCCGAGATTAAAATTTTCAGAAAAAATACGAAATTCACTGATCGCATTAAATGCTCAAACACTATACTTATCGGTGATTTGAAATGTAAACCAATGCATTAAATATTTTTGCAATAGCGGTTAACTACTACAATAAACAAAAAGAAACGAAACATTTGTCGGGGAATACTAGAAATCTGGGCGAATCATAAATTTGATAGGGTCAGCTATTTTGGGCCCACTTAGTCAGGAAGTTATTTGATCCTGTTTCTAACTTTTGGAACTGAATTTGTACAACATTACGGATCAACAGGAAAATCGTTCAATAGTTTTCGTACTTTATCATTTTAATTATTTTTTCGTTGCATTATTATATATTATTTTTTATCCTTTAAATATGTAACGTGTTTTTATTTACAACGAGCAGAGAGCAATCGGCTTTCGTCAAACATTGTTTTTGTAATTTAAAAAACATCTGATGATCTAAACCCAGCATTGCACGGGATAGCTATCCCCACCGTATTCTTCTCCTTAACTCATTCGAACACACTAATTATCTAATTATCTCCGTGAAATAATACCACAAGAAAGCACCTTACTGTAAGCCTTAAAACTTTCGTCTCGCCATTCATTGCATGTTTATATAATACGCGCACTAGTATCGTGACAAGCCGAGTCAAAAATTAGTCTTACATTTTACTTATTTTATAACTAACTTCACTTTATGGTAATTTTTATGTAACAATAAATAAATAAATAAATAAAAAATCGAAAAAACGAGTAGCTTGTTGGTGTGGTGGTCATGACGCTAGCCTAGTGATCTGATGGTCAGTGGTTAGAGCCCCATTCCAGGACACCAGCAAGTTAGTTCTATTTTGATAGCACAGGCTTTTAGTTTAGTTTGAGAATAGTAGGAATATTAATGCGATACGTATTCCGTGTTCACATCTCTATTTAAAAAAAAATGAGAAAATAAAAATAAAGATTTATTTATTTAGATCAATTTTAAGAAAAACCTATTGTGATTTGGTTTCAACAGTTCCTAGAGCATCGAACACCAGGGCCAGGTTTACGCTTCAAGGGGCTCTAGACTCTTCATTCATAATGGGAATCCCCAAAACACGACTTATCAATGCGTAGTTTAAATGCCGGTCGTTTGATCGTCGGTAATGGTAATGGTAATATTGTCACGAGATGGTAGCAGCGAAAATAACCGCACATAATCGAGGATTTCACACAACTCTACACCTTTTACAGTGAATTGGAAATTGCTAGAACGATCTGGGTTGGTCCACTGGATTCTGGGTGCATCGCGAAGCGACTTGATTATAAAAGAAGTTGACCAGATCGCTGGGCACTTAGTATTAGAGTTGTTTTGACAAGCAACAAGCGACCATAGAAAGGCAAACCCGTGCGCGTTTGATCAGAGACAAGCGATAGAGAGAGTACTTACCTGCGAACTAGAGTGAACTAGTCCAAACCTGAGCGAAACGACCTTGCGATAGACAGAAGTGTAGCAAAGTAAAGAAATACCTGAATGGAATATTCTATTCATAATTAGTGTGAATTAAACAATAGATTCCAGTTGAATTCTTGTCCAATGTTTTAAGTTAATTAATAAGTCGATAATCAATTAAGTAAGTGTTTCATTTGCCTCCCACAGCCACGATCTATGACAGTATAATATATAATGATGTAAAAAATCTCACAAACTCTCAGATTTTTGTATATTTTAAAATTTTGAGATCAATTTTATTATTTTTATACATAAAAAACAAATTTTTAGGAAAACGCAAAAATCTATGCTTTTTACAAAACTATTACCATTACTACCGAACAAACAATACACGTTCATTTTTAAATAATACTATTAGTGCTTTTATATTTGCAAAATTACTTACCATTTCATCAAACTTTTATTTTCATCTTTTCAGATCCTATTGTCATTAGAGCGAATGAGCTTATTTGAATTTGTACTGTTGCCAATGGTGTTGAATAAACAATTATTAATTCGTGACAGTGTGAAAACAGATTTTTCGCCTTGGCAATTGGTTGCAGTTATACTGAGAGTTTTATGCATGGAAAATTTTAATTTAATTTCAGGCCTCGGGCTATATCGCATATAAATTTCAAAAGAAAGTATGCTAAATATCACGTAGAAGAAAGTAATTGGCAGTGGAGAATCATGTGAAATCATGAACTGCATATTTTTTGTGCAGTTCATGCGCACGAGACTACATTGATGACGGCTCCAAAAAAATGCCTCCTCCAAGGTCCCAAATATGGTACCACGCAGCAACCAGGTTTGCTGCAGGACCTCGAAAAATATGACTCGACGATGCGAGAAAACTTTGTGTACACGACTGGAGAACTTCCTGTGACGACAGATGCCGGGTCGCACTTTACACGACGCGGCACGGAGATGGCCTTTAGAGTAAAAAAATTTCAACCTGGCGACGTACGAGCAGGACCGATATGGGAGCTTTCGCCCATAAAACGGTTCTGGGAATGAGGTAGGTCTCCATTCGCTGTGAAGATAGACGGCAGTGGCGAAAACCACCGCATGAGACAGCAAAAATTCTCAATGCGTCATAGCCACATGATGATGATCATGATGGGTTATGAATAATCTCCCTTAGCCCTACGGTGAATCCAGTCCTGGGAATATTGTACTAAGGCAAGATTCTATTTTGGGCGCTCGAAAAGAAGGCTATTTTTGTGATTTTTTTTGAGATTATGAATGGGGTTATTTAGGTTCAATATATCACTAGCAACCGACTGAGCTAGAATTTTTAATGTACATAGATGCAAAAATAACAAAATGGCGGCGAAAAAAAGTAATAAAAAAATTTGCATGTCTTTTCACTGTTTTTTGCCAAAAAAAATAGTAAAGATCAAATTTTTTAAATAATTCTAGTTTCAGTCAGTTGCATATTGAACCTAAAAATTAAAAAAAAACTAACCCATAAAAACGAAGTTTTTATTATACTCCCTTTCTCATTTACTAGTGGAAACTGGTTTGGCGCTTAACCTACGCGTTGGGCTTCGGTCGGGCGTCGCTACGAAAGGGAGTAATAAAAAAATTCCAAAAATCCAAAATTATACTATAATCAGATTTAGTGTCTACCAGATGCGTCGAAATATTTTCATACAACTAAGCAAGTTGTATGAAAAAAACATTAAAAATTTCTAAAAATCCAAAATTATACTACATTTATTGATTTGTTTTAACGAAAATTTGATAGGTCTTCTTATCGTCGCCACGAGTCTGCTTGCAAAGTTTCAGCTCGATTGGATCACGGGAAAAGGGTTAAAAATCGATCCAAAGTTTTTTCTTCACTGCAAAGAAACAAACAGACAGACGCCACGAGTTAATATAAAGGGAATAATAAAACCAGCGCAGACCCAATTACTAATCGAGGCGTTGTATTCAAATAGTGATTTTGTATGTTAAAAGTGCATAAAATATATAATTTCAAAATTTTTAATATATTTCAAGAGTGTATTCATTAAGCCTAACAAACCCTACATCAATATCTTTATTTATGATCTCATAAAAAATTCATAAAAATAGCCTTTTTTTCGAGTGCCCAAAGTAGAATCCTGCCATAGACAAAGTGCAAAAATAAATGTGGTGTCGACAGCTGTTTTACACACGGGACTTTTTTAATCAATGTAAAGAACACTAGGTGAAAGAATACAATATTTTCGGCGCTTTGTTAGTTCCCCGAGCGGTGGTGTTTACAGTGGTACCGGGCACATCGGCCGTGACTCGAATATAAACGTAAACCGCATCCAAAACCTGATCGCGGCCGCCGCCACCACGAAAATAGCATTTGCACATTGCGAAGGCCTCGGTGATCGTACTACTCCAGTACGAATTTGCTGAATTTCCTTGGAAAGCTGGATGGACTTTGACACTGAAAGTCGAAAATATAATAAATACCCAACCAATAAGCACATTCTCGTGCCAACATTATTTTTAAAAATCCGCATTTGAATAATCAATCACGAATAATAATAATATGTATCGGGCGTACAAACTTTCGCTATTCTTGATGTTTTTTTGCGGCACCTATAAAAGCTTTCGGACTGCAAAACCGATTGGTAACGAAAATGCGAGGCGGAAACATCTTGTTAACTCTCCGCCTCGCCTCTTGCACCTTGATTGATTTAGTAAAAAAAAAGATTTTCTCGATTCTTCTAATGTCTAATTCGAAATTCCCAAAATTTTATTTTTATTCACATTGAAAAAAGTTTGTAACTAACTGGCTTAAACTTCATCTTTCGGCTGTTTTCACATAAAATAAAACATCTTTGTACAGGACAAAATTAGCAGTGCCCGACCACATTCACATTTCCTCACTTCTCCGAAAGAGTTATCACGATTCTGGGTATAAACGAGGCGCAGGAATAAGTAAGCAACGAGGCTTATTCAGAAAACTTTAGTAAAAATTGTCCAATCGGAAATGTAAGAAAAAATCGAATGAATGAAGACTACGCATTTGGAAATCTTACAGAGAATGTTTTCATTTAGACAGGTTGCGTATTACGTATTTTGAGTAGCGAATCAACCCACAAAACAGATCAAAAAAAAGTACAATACCTTCCCTATCTCCCTACGATCATCCTGACAACACTTATTAGCGATGGTCTAACCGTTATTTTAACCGGTTTCACACGGTACAGTTATTTAAAATTTCTATCTGTTGTATCGATGATAAGTAACTGTTATTTAATACCGATGGTTGCCCCTTGATTTTCGAATAACCAGTTACCGATCATCAACACAATCAGATATAAATTTCAAACTATATAATATACTGCGAAATTTATACAAAAAACTGCGAAAAGTCACCGGTAAAGATACCACCAGTAACACTTATGTTAACTCGCAGTGACGTAACGAATTTTAAAATAAAGAAGAATCTAAGAACCAGTGTATAAAGATTTGAAAAATATTTTTGTTCTTATATTTCATTAGTTTTACAATCTCCCTTCGCCCAAGATCGTGTATATTAATATCATATTTCTTTATATTTCATTAAAAACTGTGAAAAAAACTTGCAAGAAAGAAAATAGCCGAAATAAAGTAGTATACATCAACATTTTTACGAACTGAAAATAGTCGCGTTGGCCTAGAAATTCCTATCACGACGCCGGTGCGCAACAATCGAGAGTTTTTGCTGCTTCAGACAAACGAACTTTCCACTCCTACTAGATACTACTTTGTACAGTAATAATATGTAAATAATATACACATAAATAATATAAGTATATGTCGCAGTCTATTATGAAATTACAATTTAGCAACTTACACATTTGACTAACGTAAAACTCACATTATGTAAAGGTTTATGGATTACAATACTTAGTTAACTCGGAGTGTTACAGTAAACACATGCTTTAAATGTTGTACTTTATTACAAAGTCTAGAAAGAGGAAGAAGGCACAAAGAGGCTTCCCGCCCTGGCAGTGTGCACGTCAGTGTGCGGAGGAAGCGCGGGGTGGTGTGTGTGTTTCCTTCATCATGAGCTCAATTATCCACCCGAGACAAATCGCGGACCCTCATTTGCCTACGCACACTTAACCACTTGATCGAGTCAAGAGTGCTCGGCTTTGTCTCCGGACGGTGACTGTTGATGTAAAAATATAATTCCTACATAAAATCAGACAACTTCCTCAATGAAGCGCTCTTTTTTAAAATACTAAGTGATATTATTTAGCTTCCCATATCCAATATATTATATTTGTTCAATTATTATTTAAATATGTAGTTTAATTTTTCAATCTCCTTTTTGTTGCTTATCATCTCCCAGGAAACTTCACTAGTCACATTAATATATATTATATATAATATATATATAGATTTATATAGATATATAGTAATATATAGTAATAGATATATATATATGCGAATTATTTGTGGGGAACCCGCGTTCAATAGTCCTGAAAAGAACTTTCTTGCCCGAACAGCCGGGTTTACTGTCCGGTTTGGGCAGGACTCGAAATAAGAGGGCCTAGAGAGAGTTACGGTTCGAAACGTCGGAGTTTAAAAGTCCTTTTCATCTTTCACCCGCGAAAACCTTAAATAAAACATATATATATATATATATATATATATATATATTTCCTCGATCAAATTCTCTTCGACTAGTACTAAAGTGAATAATTTTCAATACACGATGTAATTTTTAAGCGTAAAATAAATCAGAATTATTTAAAAAAAAATTGTGATGTCGCTCATCTGCACAAGTATTGACATCAGGACATTGATAGTACAATATTTCTGCTCTAATTTAGGCAGGAATGTAACATGTGAAGTATTGGGGACTATCTCTGTTGCATTCTTTATATGGCAAAAAGAAATGAGGACGTCTGCGGAAGAATTGGCATGACCAAGCATACCAGATACTGGAAGATGGTTCTAATCAGGATTCGAGGATATATATCCGCGGATATATATCACGATATTTATGGCTCGATTTTTATTTTTGATATATATCCAAGAAAATTTTCTGCGAATATTAATAGATGGCGCTAGTTGTATTTTCAAAAATCCTACAGGTTTTTTTTTTAAATATCTGCGGTCGTTATTAGATGGCGCCAGTTGTATTTTAAAAAGTGGTACGATTATTTTTTAGTTTAATCATATATTCATAATTCATATAATCCATTTTTTTATTTCAAACAAAGAAACAAACACACATAAAACTACATTAGAAAGAGCAACTTTTATAACTTAAAATATATATTAATTTCATATATAAGCTTTTTTCAGTATGCAATTAATTTATTTAATAAATTATAATTCATGTACAAAGTAAAAATAATAATTTCCTGATTATTTCGAGTTTGTTTCAATCGACGTGTGCAAAAAAGGAGAAAAGAAAGTTTGGATATATGTACATATATCCAATTTTTGATATATATCGGATATATATAAAAAAATCCGTTTTTTTTTTTTTTATTATAAAAATCGGATTTTTTCGAACCCTGGTCCTAATAGAATCCTCAAAAATCGAGCTTGCTTGGGAAGATGTTTGAACGTGGATGAGACAAGAGTTGTGTCAGGAAAAGAGTTTACTCCCCCCTACCCTCCCTCCTGCAGCTGCCAATGCGGTGAAATGGCGTAACATACATTGTGATATATAATATAATTTTGATGCTGGTTACTAAGTTTAAAATTTGTAGAATTTCTGGTCCTCGTACCCGGGTTATTATTTTGTGTTATATATTGAATGTGGAGCGGGAATGACTATTAGATACGTACATTACCAACTGATATCAAAACTTACCAACAGCCTACTAACAATAAGAAGGAATATTTTTATTATAAAACTTGATTAGTATCCCGAGATGATGTAAGCGACAATTGTACGTATAATTGAAGTGGGACGATACACACATCATCTGTCAAAGCTCACCAGCAGAGGGCCTCGCGAGTGCGACAATTTAAACATTTGTAACGCATTCTTCTCTATTAACTTACTAATACGGCGTAGATAAATGTATTTGATGATGACCAATTCATTTAAAACGCGATGTAAGATTCCGAATTTCACACAAATATTGCTCCTGTAAAGGATGGATAAGTGAAATGAGTGGGCTCGGTGAAATCTTTAGGCAACCGTCATGAAGTCTCAAAATATAGTATTAACATCAAGCAAAATACTAGGCACATTTCTTAATTCTAGGTACGATTTGCGGGGGTGGGACACCAAATGAAACACTTAAAATTAACTATGGTTTTATTTATAAATCAAGCTACGTAGACCAGATTATCGGAGATGTGCGCTGTAGCACCGACCAAGAAATGACAGGTGACAGAGAGTAGTGGAGAAATCGAATGCTTGTTGCAGACCAATCCTAGGACTGAGACCCCAAAAAAAATTTTATAAACACTGTGACTGAATACAAACATTAGCTGGAATGCTGTTCCATACTCCAATCGCTCATCTGTGGAACACTTTTATTTGCGCTGTCTATTTCGCCCGTTTTGGTATAATAATGTTTTCACTGGCTGTCAAAATCGACTGACTGACTTGACGTTTGATTTATACGTCATTGCCATTTATAAAAGGTCCTCAATTTCTGGAACTTTCCCGTATATTTCCATTTGTTCTACCGGTTTCTAGATGTTTCCAATTTATTCTAAAACGACCGGTGTTGGAAAATCCTCGATTATGTGTAGTTCCTATCGTCTGAAGGCGGTGGATCGACCGTGGGCGGATGCTTGTTTGCTGGATGTCACAGGATTAGTCAAAGCGTACGGGACTGTATAGAGAACAGGCAGACATTCGATTTCAGGCGCGCTGTATATTTTTATTATTTTTTTGCGAATATAAAAATTGGAGTGAAGCGCTGTAGTGCCTCCCTATTGATTAATATTTTACAACTCCTTGGTTCGAAGTAGACTCGAGAGTGGCTCGATGATTTGGGGGCCACATGAGCTTAAATACTCACTTATGGTAGAGAAAAAACAAAAAAAGTTTCTAAGATATGTATCTCTACATGAGAGAGTACGGGCATTATCCTTGGCTTTACCCAACCGAGTTCCTCCAGGGTATGCTTGGCTACAATAGTTTAGAGACTAGAAGGAATGCGCATCTGATTACGCATTTTTATCGATTGTTGAACAATATTACTCTGGATATTGATCTGTTCCATGTATCTGAGAGGGTATTCCGAAGCAGGATTTTCCTACACCTTTGATGTGAATGATTTTATATAAGTTCAATATTTTCATTTGTTTATGTATGTTTATATATTTCTAATTATTTATAACATTTACGAATTAAATTTGAGTTTATAATGTAAATGTTATATAATAAATAAATTGAAAATTGAAAATAAAATTAAAGTACATACCTATCTCCAACTTCCCAAGCATTCCATTCACTCTTTAACAGATCACGTTCAGAGTTTCATTAAATATAATTTATCGCATTAATGCAGCAAGTTATGTTGGCGCCGGGCCTTGGTATATTATAATCAAGAGTCTATGTGTTAACTGTGGTCACATTCGATACATTATTGATTCCTTTTAACTGATACCGAAAAAATAACGATGAAAAAAAACGAAAATCAAATCGAAATAATCGAAAGTAGGTACTATTTTACACCTTTTTACGTTCATGATGTTCCCATTCAACTTAATAGGATTTAGAACTGTAAAAAGTGAGAAATTGAAAAATTAATCGAGTGTAATTATTCTACCTAGCTCAAATTTTCGAGTTTTCGGGGAATTTTTCCGTTTTCGACAAATTCAATTTCAATAATCACAGGACTTGTTGAATCGCGGCATGTTCCAATCAAGAGAGTGATAGATAGCTAGATATCATATTTTTAACTTGATATTGTCTTCGATAATGAGGATCTCTACACTATGAATGAAAAATGTGATTTTCAAAAGGATTAAGATCCGGGCTCGACCAAGGCAGGACACATCATAAATATAAAAAAAAGGTGTACAGCAGCATATTTTTGCAACAATTACATGGAATCAAGAATATATAACGGTGTCTACAATTGAATACTAAATAATAAAAATAAATAAAGCACTAAGTGCCAAAAATATATTTTTTAAGATAAGTAGGTATATAGATTACATACTATATGCCTTCATATTATATGCCTTCACCAATGCATTCACTGCACTGAAGTGCTATCCGTGTTAATTTCCTAGTTATACGGGAATGCATATCGCATAAGTATAAGTGTCGCTTCATTTTTTTTATAAATAAGGGACAAAAGGACATGAGTATTATACCTATAGTTTTTAGTATCAAAATGACTTAACTCACGAGGTACCGGCGTGAAGAAGTGTTGAATACATTAATGAAAATATCAGTAATAAAGCACA
This sequence comes from Agrypnia vestita, assembly GCA_016648135.1. Taxonomy (NCBI): domain Eukaryota; kingdom Metazoa; phylum Arthropoda; class Insecta; order Trichoptera; family Phryganeidae; genus Agrypnia; species Agrypnia vestita. The sequence continues at coordinate 18,674 of JADDOH010006516.1, read as the reverse complement.
TAAAGAGCGAAAAATAGCATATTCGTTTTTTATCTTGCATCTTAAAAAGAACATTCTGGCACTTAGGCCCGAATACAGAGTCAATACTTAATGAGATACGCTTTTAAAGCGTAATTTGCAGTACAAATGTACACTTTTAAGGCGTACTTCAACCTTTAAATCGTTTAAGTATCGACACTGTAATCGGGCCTTAGTGCTTTATTCATTTCCAGTATTCGAGTAATGCCACAGTATATATTTTATACGTACTCGTTTCTACTACAATGTGACATCATATACGCCGAAACATATTTCACATACCTATATAAAAATGAAGTTTTTAATTTATAAACTGCATCACGAACGCTTTGACATTGTGAGGAACAATAAAAAATAGAGTAGCAAATTAATTGGGATATTTAGCTCAGATGGTATTAACCGCACTGCCGGACAATCATTTTAATTAGTGGCGACTATTTTAATTAGAAAAGTCAACTTTAGTATGGCGTCTGGCCGGGTGAATTCACTCACTAAAATTAATGTTGGCTTAGGTTGGTATGGCAGAATTTAGCGGAAAAGGAATAAAAATATTTGAGAAGTATTTTAGAAAAAAAATCTACCTCTACTTAAAAATTTAGGAAAATGTACAGCCAAAAGAAATAAAAAAAAAAAACAACAAAACACCAACAAGTAAATAGTTTGCAGAAGAAATCTCTGCAGCAGTAGAAAAACAAACAAATAAAATTAAAGCAAGCAAATTTAAAGGTATAGAAGCAGAAAATAAGGTGGCAGAAGCTAAAAAAACTAACCCATAAAAAACAAGTTTTTATTATACTCCATTTCTAATTGAAACAAGTGTTGCGCCTACTCCACGCGTCGGGCTCGAAAATTAAACAATATATAAATCTTTTTTTTCAATTGATCCAGCAACACTATAGATTGACACTTAAAAAAAATGTTGATTGTATTATTTGTATATATCTACTTCTTTTATTTGATTAATTACACCAACATGTTTCAGAAAAACCTTTCCATCGTTAGGGTGTTGTATAACTGTCAAAATATCAGAATGAAAGGTTTTTTCTTGTTTTTGTAAATTATTTGAAAAATTATTTTTAAATATTATTACTGAAGTTCTTGATTACTCGTAATTATTGGAAAATTTTTTAGAATTGGGTTAGTAGTTAAATTTAATTGATTATTAATAATATTTTGTTTAGTATTACATGCTTTACTAATTTCTAATAATTCTAAATTATTCAATTTCAGACCAAAATTATTTATGTGTAAAATAGAAAGTCCTAAATTTTTATCAAAACCGTGATAATTCATTTTCTAATAAATGATTTGCAAATTCAGAAAAACCATGATTATTATTGACAAGCAGACGCTACGAGTTAAAAGAAAGGGAGTAATAACAGAAATCAACGGCAGCAATATACAGGATGTAACAGAGCTAGTCCACAATGCTTTATAGGTGGATTCCTGCTTTGATTATGAGTAGAAAATTTTTAAGCAGCCATGCCCTAATATCAACAGTAATGCAATATTAATCTTGAGTAGCTTGTTGGTGTAGTGGTCATTATTGATATTGATGATTGTAAAGGTAGTTGGTGTAAAGGTCATGACGCTCGCCTAGTGATCTGGTGGTCGGTGGTCGAGGGCACAAGCAAGTCGTCCTTTCTTCATAGCACAAGCGTTTAAAATAATAAGAATATTGATGCGACACGTATTCCGTGTTCGCACCTCTATTTTATTCATAAAAAATGAAGGTTTGCATTTTTTTTCGATATTTATTACTTATTTTTTGCAAAGCGTTGAACTACCTTAACGGTAGCTTATATCGATTATGGAAAATTCATTCGTTTCAATACAAGTCAAATAAAACGAATAAAACCTTTGCAAAAAAAATCTATTCAATTTCTGAAACGCAAAAATTGATATCGTATACCTCCTTAACTATTGATATTAGGTTTGGTTGCTTGAAAATTTTCGACATCAAGGCAGGAATCTTCTTATAAAGTATTGTGGACTAGCTCTGTTACATACATAGCTATGGCGAAGTAAAAAATAAAAACGAGCTATACACAAGTACCAGTACAACAAAACATTAAACAGCAAATAAATAAAATAAATGAAAAAAGAAAGCAAGCAATGTCAAAAAGAAAAAGTAGCAGCAAAATAGAGTGAAAAGTAGACAAGAAAAGATCGCTGTGCTGGGGAGCTAAGGGGATTTTTTTTCTTATGGTTGTGTATTTTCCTATATTTATTAATAAAGACAATGCCTGTCCTGGGTTCAATGGGAGGTGAATTTGTGTTGCAGCCCTGCGACACCGCTCTGTCACTAACGTGTTTGGCGGTGTGACACAGCAGCCACTTTAGCATTTTTTAAATGCCAACCAGGCGTCAAATGAATATATAGGAGCTTTTGATTATAAAACGGTTCTGAGGAAGCGGTGAGTGAGTCTTCCCTCTATCTACAAATTATAATATTAGTTGCAATTACGTGACTTATGTACGATGTATTTCAAAAGAACTTTAAGAATCTCTTACGTATACAGATAATTTATCAAAAAGTGAAGTTATCTACCACAGCACAAATAATACCAAATTGTATTCTTAAAATGATTTACATATATAGCTACGTAACTTCCTTTACCGCCGATACGACGCATAAAACTGCGATTATGTTCGAAGTTTCGTTAGATAAAGCGGTTTGTGTCTTGACTGAACAAAACAAGAACGATAACAATTGAAAAAAGCTGACCAGTCGGGGACCTGATCACCCAGATATTTAAACGAAACGTGACAATATCAAATGTATGTGTCTCGGCTAAACACTACCGAAGGAAGGCGCATGGCAATTTACTTGGCGGTGGCGTTTCTGAGATAATATAATATACGATAATCTTACATATAAAAAATCAGCCTGCGTATGTTTGTGTTCGCAAAACTCGAAAAGTAGTGGGCCGATTGACTTGGAATTTTGACACAACATTGCATTCGAATACGCGCGTGTTTATATCTATACCTATAAAACTCAATGTCTGTCTGCCTGTCTGTTCGCTATACAAATCAACACCGTCTGTCCGATCTGACCGAAATTTTGCATACTTATTATTTAGGACCCGGGGGTAACACAGGTAACATTTACCCCTCTTCCACCCTCTGATATATTGTCGATACAAATCTTTACCATTTGATTATTAAAAAAAATTCAACGCCACAAAAGACCGCGATGGAAAATTCCTGTAGCGAAACATATAACAAAACCATCCATTCCAGGAAAAATCACATAGAGATATTTTGACTTTACAGGGTCGAATCGAAGAAGGATGAAATTACAGAATCGAACCCGGAGCCCGCGAGAAACCTGCTTGATTTTCACTGGACCACCGGGGGCAGCCGACTATAGTGCTTTCTGTTAATCTCAATAATTGAATTACCGCACCTCTGTTGTGAAGGTTCAATAAAAATGAATTTTTATATTACATATTTAATTAGGAGACCTTCAAATTGCTGGACATGCGATCATTCGGTAGACTAGAAATAATATTTCATTCTCACATAAACTTTAAATTAACCAAGGTTAGCAAATGATATTGATAATTTTATTTGATAGAAAATAATATAATCATATATAAAGTAAGGTAATAAAGACAATCTAGCATATATATTTTTTTAAATATCCTAATCGTGGGATGGATTTTTATTGGGGAAGTAGATCTTTTATACAAAATATTTTGACTCTCCTCCTGGCATATACAGATTCTGACCATTAGAGAAGATTATGACAATAAGAGCCTGTCCAGATGGGGCGTTTTACGCGCGAGTGCACTCGCAGAATATCCCAGAAAACTATACACAGAAGATTCTGAACGGCCGTGAAAACCTAAGGACATTTTTAGAACATATTATATACGTAACTTTAATAAATTAAATAAAATATGTGGATGTTCTTGCGATGGAAATGGTGAACGTTGTATTGCATGAAGTGATCACTTAAGCCAGCTCATACGGGTCATTAGCCCTATGGCCACCCTGTATAGACTTCCATACACGTTTCACATATAAATAGCTTCGTCTCTATGAGATTTCTATAATTCTTATCAAATAACATTAGAGTATGCATGCAATCTTGAATCGCTCGCGTTTAAGTTATGTTTGTATGATATCACAACATTTGTTTTTTGATTACCACATTTTGTCGACTAAAAATAAAAACAATTGTGTTGAACCAGCGACAACCGGCGATGCGTTAAACCTACTGGGATTATAGAAACAAAATTATTTGCGGAAGACTCGACGTTGAGCAAAGTTCAACAGCGTTTAACGACAGAGGCAGCTACAGCGATACCGCAACAAAATATTATTATTTTAGTACAATATAATGTTTACTGTGAGTATAATCTCAGTGTTTACTGTGCGAGATACAGATGAATAATATAGGCTCACAGTGGTTTAAGAGAAAGGACTGGGTACATAATTGTGTTTATCGATAACTTGTATTAATTCTATCAATTATCAATGAATAATCATTCGCAATACACCGATCGTTAATTTAACAAACGAAATAAGTTTAAAGCCCGGTCGCCGAAAAGAGAGAATTTCGTACATTGACCCTGCGCTACGTATCCTTGTCGCTAATGTTCAAATGATGGCTACAAAATCTTTTTGTCATAATCTTCACTGATGATTAGAATCTATATGTGCCAGGAGGAGAATCAAATAATTTTTACGTAACATCTACTTCCCCTGTAAAAATTGTCTGTGGTAACTTATTTTGTGTATGATTATATTTTCCAGTAAATATTTATCCAATTTATAAAAAATCCAAAATTATTAGTCGATCGTTATTTCGCAAACTTCGACTATTCACGGAAACATTTACTATAATACTATTGGCTAATTATGGATTTACGCAATCTTGAAACTGACATTATAAGAATTAGGCATAAATTGATTATGATAAGTTAAATGTGATCCAAAATTCTATAGGAATTTACGAAATTTATGCAAGTTTGATATAAAATGTATACGTACCATATGCTATTTTTGATGTGTATAGTGTAAAAATCTAAGAAACTCTGTACTAACCACATTCATTTATAAAAAGTATTAATTAACTGTATTATAACAATAATTTTTTGTGTGTCCGTCCGGACGAAGATACAGTGATATCGAAATCGGTTGAAGTTTCAATGAGATTTGAATACAGAGTTTGTTAGATTTTTTTGATTAATCACATTTTTGCCTTCCTATATTCGATTTCGGCTTAATAGCCGAACTCGAATATAGGATATACATAATTGTATTTCAATTTTTTACGAAAAGTGGATTTGGGAACATATGACAAAAATTCTTCATCAAGTAAGGAAAATTTAAAAAAAAAAATTAGTAAAATTTCATAATTATTGATATCCAATCATTTTTTCATTCGGAACCGCCATCGGGGATTTTAAACCTCTATTCGCAACAACTTCTAGAAGTTCACAGACATCTTCAGACCCCTTCTGTTTTCATTGTTCCATTTCAAAACATGAAGTCATCACCATTTCAGTTCTTTATTTGGTCACCGAGCATCCTTACTCCTTACCGTACCTCAGGGCAGTAGCACAGCACACTTCCTCAGCTGATCGCCACACTTATCGTCTATTCTAAGATCAGCCACCCTCTCTCTGCTTGGATAGAACAACTCGTTCCACCGAAGATTTACACTCAAATTATTATAAGCGTTTCCATCTCAGGGTCTCAAAAATTGCATTAAGTGTCTCAATATCATACCACTGTGAAGAAATACCTTTTCCCAGTGTATTTCTTCCGCAATGGTTTCATTTTTCCATAAATATACTTAAGAGAATAAAATGTAGGTAGAAATTGAGTACAAAGAGATGATTACAATTTTTTATTGGCATTTATTAAGTTACATTAAACTAATATTTTAATTGCAATTTTTTAATTAAAAATGGCCGTGTTATGTCTAGCTCCTCCGCCGTGACCCGTGACTCACATGCAACGTTTCCCGGTGCACGTTTGTCTGAGATACGAGTAAAAAAGAAGATTATGCACTTATAAGAAATGAAATATCTATAATGTAGCATATCTGATTTGGAAAAACCGTTTTTCATAAAATTGGGAGTAATTTGAAAAAAAAATTTAAACAAGTATTTTGAACAAGTGGTTTACCGGATTAAAAATTCATATGCTTGGTACATGGTAGATATTTCATTCCTAAATAAATACACAATCATCCTAAGTACGAGTAAGTACACGATCATCCTAAATAAGTACACGATCTTCATTCCTAAGTACACGTCTCGAACGAACGTGCACCGAGGATAGTTACTTGTCAGTCACGGAGGAGGAGCTCTATGGAAATAGACATAACGCGGCCATGTTGTTTTAATTATCAAAAATTTTACAATAAAATAAGTTACTTTAATTATAGTTCAAAATGTACATTAATATGTGCCAATAAAAAATAATTGCTAACTTGGAAAAATCACCCAATTTCTACCTGAATTTTGTTCTTCCAGGGTGCTATGATCCCCTTAATAAGCTCGACACGAAAGCAGTTACGTGTCGCATTTAACCTATGTTTAGGAGACCTCCGAAAAACATATTTTATTTTTAAACTCCGATTGCAAACAGCAATAATTCAATTAAGCGTGAGTCATCCACTTTTTTTATTTTGTCGCATATACGCGAATACAAGAGCCTTGACTTTTTTTACAAAAACGGCACTCTACAAATTATCTAATTAAATTGTTTTTTCATGTTCAAAATATATATTAATCATTCCTTTGCTTCTCAACATACAAAGATTTCCACCTGTCATTTCAAATCCCTTGCCAAAATTATAATTTTATTGCTACATTTTGTATTCAATCATATCTTTTGCGCTTGCCTAAATTCAAATGTCCTACGCTTTTAGCTACATTTACTGGATTTTTATCTTCCTCAACTAGGAATGTCATCAATTTTAAATCAGTTTCTGACATTTCCAATCTTGCAGCTAGTCTGTTACACTTATGTATTCACAAGTATGTAGGTACCTACAACGCGCGATGCCCCGACACGCCCGGTCCGCCTCTGGTGCGACCAATGTTACGAAAACCACTTTCAATTTATTGAAAACAATCGCAAGAAAGGTTTATCTGATCTACAGCATAATTTCCATACAGCTAGCGTGACAGGCCAGCATTCTCAGTTTTCAGGTATATACAAAGTAATTTACATAAAATAAGCTATCCGAGGCAGTCTGGGCGTATACGCGGGCGGCTATGTTGTTATTTAGGCGCCAAGATTCTTGTCACACAAGTTTGATAACAAGATTCGCATGCACTGTCTTAGGATGATGCGAGTTTAAATAAAGGAACAAATTTCACGGCTTTCTACTTTCCAATAGGTAATCGTTATATAATAGTATCTACTTTATTTTTATTATCATTATCAAAAACCAGCTGTCTATCGCATAAATTATATTTGAACATGGAATACGGTGAAAAACTTACGCACGCCCAATAAAAACACAAAAAAATGCGAAAAATGTATGAAATGTTCAATTTTGCAAGGAGAATACCAAAATCATTATTCTTTAGGTAGAAATAGAAAACGAATCACAGCGAAATTGTAGACAGATGTTATCAATAAACAATTTCAAAGTGTTCAAACATCACATTGGCATAAAAAGCAGGTACTTACTGCTGAACACGAGGAGTTTTCTCGTAGAACCCAAACGCTTCATCGGTGATTTGATATCCAAGTCCGTTTCATCCATTGCCGAAGACATTTCCACTATCACTTTTCTCACATAAAATATCTAACAAAAGTTATAAATTACGAACACGAGTTAGTTATCACAGTTCTACATGAGGCACATTGTTATGTTTATGTTAACATTTGCGGTACGCACAATGCTTTCACTCACTGCAATTTTATTACAACTTTATTTATCTCGTGTCAAATTGAAATGAAACGCAAAACAATAATAAAGGCTCAGCGATAAACACGAGCGCAAGCTGGCACAACCGAACGGGAGTCGGCGACAAACGAAACGAATAAAAGTCAAGGAATAACTTCAACTTCGTGTGGCGAAGGAACAACTGCGGCCGTTCGTTTGTTTGGATTTTGAAAGTTCGGGACGGTGACGGGCGAGTATTTCGCAGAGACACCGACAGATATCCCTAGTGTAGATTCTTCACTCAAATCGAAAAGCGGGAACTTAAATTTTTTTTTGTTTAAACTGGTATGTATTTATTTAAAAGGTTACTTGCATATTATAAATAATTATTATTTTAAGTTATTACATTTATCTTATGATTTTTCATCTTAATAATTAGAAATTAATTAATATATTAAAGATTATACAAACTTATTTTCTGTAATTTTAACCCAATTTTTATGAAAGAGGATTGGATCAGAGCTGAAGTATCCCCCCTTGCGTCTATTTGAGGCACATTTTACACATGCATATAATCAAATCCCCTAGCAAACAAAATAACAACAATAGAACAATTATTTAAAAAAATACTGTTTTATAAATTTCATATGTATGTATGTATATGTATTTGTAAATGATCATGCATGCTAATATATATTTATCATTTATACTATCATTTGAGTCAATATTTTGAAAGCTAGGTATTAATATGAGTCACTAGTTACTAATTTATGTAGTTTTTATTGAGTTATAGTCGTGTATAAATCATTGCACATGTCTAACTTCTCATCTCCTGAACCCATGTACAGGTATATGTATATACCTTTATAGGATTTAATATACTCCTATAATGTACGTAATATATATTATATTTTGTATATTTTCTTTTGGGATTTAATAAATGATAAATAAATATATAATGTACTGTTATCTAGATATGTATTTATAAGATTTTTATTTTATTGTAATAGGTGTAAACCGTAGAAATAAATAAATATTAGTTAATTATTATTCAAAATAATTGGACTTAATTTAATAAGGATGGCACCTACCCAATATTTATATAATGCACCTACCAGAAAAAAACTTAATATTATGGCTAATGAAAATACAAACAAAAACAACTCATCTCTGAAATATTTATAAATGTACCTAGGTAAGTCAATTCAGTTCATGAATTTGACTGCTAGCAAATATTTCAATAATTTTTTTAGGTAAAAGGCTATTTACTGATGCATATAAGTTTTAATTTAAAATATCTTTGGTGTTTCTTTTTCTTAACTCACAATATCTGTTCTAATAATATGCGGACTTGGCAAACCCTGATTTAACATAAGGTTTTGTGTCACAGGTATGAATATACAAAAAAAGAAAGGGCAGTCTTATGTAATGTATCAAAAGCATATGCTTCGAAAGGAATATATATTTGACTTTGTCATTGTGAACCCTGATACAAAATTCCCCAACTAAATAAATACATATAAGCCCAAATACAGAGTCAACACTTAAATGATTTAAAGGTTAAAGAATACTTTAACCTTTAAATCATTAATGTCTATGATCTCAGAAAACAAATATGAAATTTTAGTCTGCCCTCAATCGAAAATTGTAATACATTATGGCCTGAATTCAGAGTCAAATCGTTCATGGCAAACTTACTTCGATAGAAATCATAAATCCACATTTGTATAGTAGTTCTTTCTTTATATGACGACTTTTAAAAAGTAATTATTATTACTAGAAGATATTTATTAATACCAACATTAAGTATCTGTATTTTGACTGCTATTTTGTCGCTAAAAATTTTGCTTTACAAGCTGTTTGATAGCAATGGTATTTACAGTGTACATACTATGATTGTCTTAAGATAAAAATTGCGACAATAACTGCACTCAAATTTGAATTGTAAAAATGGATTAAATAAAATTAATTGAATGTGAAGTTAGAGTTGAACTATGTACCAAAATTGGTAAGCTGCATACTGTATTAGATGTTTTTTAGATCTGTTTAGGGCCTTGCCCCAGGACCGTTGAAAGACGGGGGCAAAGGAAGCGATGTGACCTGCTCACCCTTTTTCATATAGTTTGCCAGTTTTGATATTCGAGATAAATGTTGGTTTAAAATATTTGGGGATGCGTCTCCCGAATTTCCTTGAGCTTTGCCTCATTATTCTCTGTCTGACCTGTCTCATTCACTAATATTATGCATTAAGCCAGGCATACTAATTTGGCTTGGAATTAAACCAAAGGACACCTTTCGTACAGACAAACTACAATTTACAAAATAACATTTTAAAATCTTCAACTGATGTGATGCCGGGAGACAAATATAAAGGGTAGCGGTAGATTTTAATATATTTTTTGTTTACATTATTTATTAATGGATCTGGTTGCAATAATAAAATACAAATATGTAGGCAGTAAATAAAAAACATAATTAAATGAAAATATTTATTATAACGATAGATAAATTAAAATTATGTGTACAATCTAATGGTCTGATCGGCACCAGCTGAAAAGACCCAGGGCTGCAGGGGGTGGAAGGTGACTCCGAGAATACCAAAGTCCTCGTGTGCTTCATGGGTCTGCAACTGCTTTAATGGAACGATCAAAGGGTTCTGAAGCAAATCACTGCAAAAAATACTTGGGTTTTAGAACTGTTGTTAAATGTACCCTATGCAATAAAAGTCTCCACTCCGTATATAAATAAAATTAAAAAATTCATAAAAAATGTCAATGAATATTTTGTAATTTTTGTTTTATATATTACATATGGACATTTCAGGGGCGTGCAGTGGGAACAAGAAGCATGAATTTTTCCTAAGCATATATTTTGAAAAGAAACCGAAACAAGAGATATATCTTGTAATATTTCAATCACAATAAATAACATATTATTCATATTTTAATATTTCGTAATGTTCTGCCAGATAAATATTTAATCATCATCATCATCTTCTTCCCCTTGTCTTAGTAGGGTCGGGGGCCCAAAGACTCGACAAGGTGCTTCCATGATCCCCTGTCTTGCGCTGCTTCTGCTCGAGTCAACCAGTCCAAACCCATTCTGTTTTCAAATACATTTTTTTTTGTCTCTCCCAGCTTAATCTGGGTCGACCTACCAGCCGTCTTCCCTCCAGGGTTGCCAAGAGGATTCTTCTTGGTATTCGTTCCTCTGGCATTCTGAGCATATGTCTAAGCCACCTCAGATGAGATTTTTCTGTGTGCAGGAGTAGGGGCTCCATGCCGAGTGTGTGCCTTATGTCGGCACTTCTCACTCTGTCCATCAGTGTGACTCCCGCTACCCCCCTTAGAAAACTCATCTCGGCAGCCTGGACTCTTGATCTCACTCTCTCCGTCAGGATCCAAATTTGATGGCCATATATTAGGGTGGGCCTGTACACAGATTTGAAAACAGTCAGATTTGCCTTGACACTAAGCTCGGAATTTCTTATCACCGCACTATATAAAGAGCATAGAACGCCGGCTGCATCTCCGATTGTTCTATCTATTTCACTTTCCTGCCTCCCGTCGCTAAAAAATTTCACCCCAAGGTATTTGAATTTTTCGACTTGCTTCAGCTGGGTCCCTTGTATGCTGATCGAGCACTGCTCTTGGTCTCTTCCTAAGACTATAACCTCTGTTTTGGAAGTACTAATCTTCATTCCTACTTGAGTGCACTCTTCATTGAAGGAATTTATCTACTCTTGTAGGTCCTCCTTTGTGGGCGCCAGCCTCGCCATATCGTCCGCGAAGAGTAAAGAGTCTATTCCCACATCTCCAACTCTCACGGCCCTTGCTGTTTGGCTTTTCCTGTCCATATAAATATTTCATTTCAATATTTTTTTCCCAAATATACGGTTAACTAAAAGTCATGCTTTTTGTTCCCACTGCACGTGCCTGGGACATATATGTATTATTGTGCTTGAATATATGATAATAGATATGAATGTGGTTTCAATCTAAACAGTTGTGACATTTAATGTGTAAAATGTGTATCCAGTCCTATACAACTACCGCACATAATTATTTGATTTAGGAATGGTCATTGTTTGCATAAATGATTACCCATTAACTAGGAAGACAATCATTAACCTCATAAATAAATATTCTTTCGCATACAATTCAGTAAATCTTTATTTTTAGTTTTTACGCATCGCAAAAAAATCACGGCAATTCAGTAAATAATTATTATTAGTTTTTCCAGCGAGTTAGATGTCAAAATTCACTTTACGCGATGTAGATTATTATTATATTATTGCAGTAAAAAATACACATACTTATACACCATTCCATGTGATATGATAAGTTTTCTATCATCAGACCCTGAAGCAAAGAGAGGATATCTTTTGTGGAAAGCCACACCTCTCACAGCGGCGCTGTGGAGACGTAAGGTTTGATAAGGCTTACTGGAGAGATCAAGGTCAAACCTAGAACCAAAAATAAAATTGAAAAATTAATATTGCACCACAAATCATTAACAGAAAAATATTACATATAATAATATCAATAATTTGTAATTATTAATATTATTATATTATGTAATATTAATTTCAAAGACACATATTACAGAATTTTATAAGGAAAATATAATTTTAAAGCTACTCTTGCTATTTCAGATAAACAATTAAAATATTGTTTCAAAAGATTACGTTATAACACTATGTATAAATGTGTATTCATATATACAAATGAAATTTTATATATATGAGTACACATAACTTACCACATCATCTTCCTGTCGTAAGAGGCTACCAGCAAATTATCTCCCGCGGGATGTATTGCCATGCAGCTGATCCATTGGGCTGAAGTCAAGAGTTTTTTAACCAACTCTTGTTTCACTAGATCATAAACCCTCACAATACGTTGGGTCTGAAAAATAATGTGATATTAATCCACTAAACTCAGAAAGAACAAGCAGACACGAAGCAGGCAAACTGCATTTTAAGTTAATTTAGAAACTGCACATTATAAATTTTTTAACCACTCTCCTTTTTTCTGTGCCATTAATTAATTAATTGCTTTATACTATTGAATTCAATCCCATGTAATCCAAACATGCATGGTTAGTTTAGATCAGAGGTCGGCAAAGTGCGGCTCTTTGGCCCCGTAAGTGCAACTCTGGCACAAATATCCACAAGTAGGCGCACCGAGGGTGTCAGTCAGAAAGGGAAAGGAAAGACAATTTTTTCGATGTTAGAACAAGTCATTTCATTCGAAAACTAATTATCCCCTTTTGGTCAAGATTTTGAATAGGAAACGTTTCACTTTCAGAGTCTACTGAAGCATTGCCAAGAAAATAATTCCTCTATTGAAAAACACTATTTCAAAACAACTATTTTAAATATGAGGGAAGCATTTCTCAGGAATTTAAAAATAGCAGAGCGACCTAAGCATTTGTCAAAAACCCTCTTAATACTACGATAAGAGATTTGAAATGAGATGAAGAAATGCGAGTTTTGTTCACAACACAAGAGAAGGAAGACATCATCATGTTCAACTCCTGGAATAGTTTTCCTGATTCTTATGATCAGCTGAAAAAACTTGTGCTTGCTGATCTGACACTGTTTGCATGAAGTGTTTGTTAATCATTGTCATGACTTAAATTTATGAATTCCTTAATTACATATTACTTTTTTATCAATGAATAAAATCTTTATTAAGTGTAAAATCGAGTTTAACTGAGTGTACCCGTAATTTAATGAAATGCTAAAATCATAATAAAGACTTACTAATTCAATAATCAGATTTGGCTCTCAATTTTTTTTTTAATCATTGTAATGTGCATATTTGGCTCTTTAGCTAAAAAGTTTGCTGACCACTGGTTTAGATTATATAACATTGGAAAAAAATCTAAATAACAAAAAATATGGTATATTTTTCAAGTAAACTTACTGCAACAAACAGGAAAGGCCTGATAGGATGGAATAGAGCACATTGCACCATGCCCTTGGCTCTAGAGAATGGAAGCTGTGACCTTCTTCTAGAAACCTGGTGGACAACTACAGAACGATTGGCTCCCTCCGGTAACACCACACACACATAGTCTCCGCGGCCGTGCCACACAACCTGAAAACACAAAATATGTATGTTACAAAAAAACATTACAAAGATTGAAAAATCTAATGTAATAATGCAAATTACAAAATAATAAATTGTCGAATATAAACATTATTGCGGAGATAAATAATGCAGATTAGACCTCCGGCATAAAGTTAATAAAAACTTTACTTTGAAATAGTTTCCAAAATAGTGAGGCCATATATACACTATACAATTACGGACGTATATCACACATATACGTCCGTAATTTCGTTCAACTTCACAGCCAAAAAACCCCAATATAAAACGGCCGGAAAACTCCGGGCCAGCAAACCCGAACCGGCCGCAACTTAGTGATGTTGTTACTGCTGGTCAAAAATACACACAGGACTTAGCAAAGCGAACCATTTAATGTTCTGCCCAGCACAGTCGCCAGGGTTTAAAATAGTACCATTAACTGCCGGTAGGGGAAATATAAAAAAGTGTTCAAATATTTTGATAAAAGTCGTTATTACTATTTCATGGGTGTGGGCTATTATAAATATGTAAGTAAATACCTTGGAAACCAGCATGTAAAAGTACAGTAATTCTGGTTACAGCTAGAATATTTTAAAATTACAATTTTTCATTTCAATTTTATTTTATGTACATATGTAGTGGTGATAAGAAGAAAAAATACAATGTATTTGTCTAACCTAATTGTTATAGTTACATAAAGCTTAAAGGAATTACAGTAGATCCTCGTTAATTAAAATTCAAGGGACCTAAATATAATATTATACGAAATAAAAAAACTCTAAATTCAATGAGTTTAAAAAAAATTTATAGCACTAAACTGATTGAATCAATCAATTAACGGATACAGAATTCTCGAAAACATTGCGAAATTATTTTTAAAAAATATGTGAAAAAGACACAAAGAACTGGGAAATTTCTGGAAAATAATATATTATTAGGAGAAAAAAGCGCAAACTATCCTTGCGGACGGGGGCGAATAAAAAGTAATATAACCGTCTCCAACTAAAAATTACCAGAGTTTTTGAATAATAATCTACTATGAAATGGACATTCCCGGTGTGGTGCGTTTTAAAAAATTCAAATTATGTTGAATTTCTAACTATCGATATTATACTGTATTTGTATATTTCACTATACGCCTAAATAAGAAGATACACACAACCTAAAGATTAAAAAAATAATAGTCACCTGTTTTACTTCCTTGAAGTGGCTAACACTAATCCTGATACCCAGGGTCCACTGTTCGGGTGACACTGTCTCCCACTGAACAGCAGTTCGAATTCTTTCTTCAGCTAATAATAAAAATGAAAATATGATGTAGTGATTTATCAAAATAAATAAAAATAAATATTTGGAAAATCATGTTTAATTCGAAATTATTAAAGGAATAACAAAGTATTTTTCTAAAGTTTTGAAGAATATAAGATAAAAATAATATAATATGTTCAGAAAATGTAAATAGAAATTTAAAAAAAAAAATTGATTATATTATTTGTTTTTATCTACTTCTTTTATATGAGTAATTCCACCAACATGTTTCAGAAAAATCTTTCCATCGTCAGGGTAACACATGTTATCCAACACATGTATAATATATTTTATACAACACCTTGACGATGGAAAGGTTTTTCTGAAACATGTTGGTGGAATTATTCATATAAAAGAAGTAGATAAAAACAAATAATATAATCAATATTTAAAAAAAATGTCAATCTACAATGTTGCTGAATCAATTGAAAAATTGAATAGAAATTATTGAATCGAAGCAATATTGCAGCAGGTTAACATGCTAAACTAAACTAATGATTATAATCATTAAATCAATCTGATTTTTCTTACCAATATATTCTGAGTTGTCTGGAGCTTCGGCCAGCAGTTCATCTGTCCTCTCAGCTACTTTGTGGTCTCCGACACCTGTCCCCGGTGAGAATAGGAGCATCCGCTGCCCACAGGCTATAGCCAAGAGGGAAAGTGAAGTGACCGGAGTGGACTGTACACTCTTCACAGCTTCCTCGCCAATTTTGGTGGTCTTCAAACAACGTCCAGTGCTCACCTCCCATACTAAAATAAAATTGCAGATAAGCAAAGAAAATTATGATTTCACATACTCCATAATTTAAGAATGCACACAATTGTATCCAAAATTCAAAATACATATGTAGATACAATGTTAAATGTAAAGATGAACCAAAAACTTTGTACTGGCTTTTAATTTCATGAGAATTAAAAACATACAAAAAACAAAAGTAATTTGTGAATACTGTGTTGGGAACATAAGTAGAATACATTCCCATCCATCGTAGATTTTATGATTAAAAAATAATCATTAATTGATTTGGCAGTTACTTCGTGGTGTATATGTTACAGCGAATTTGCATTTTTAGTGAGACTATACTTTCACTAGTAGAAATGTACTTTTCCCGGTCGGGCAGAGTCCGGGCAGTGAAAACATCAAAATCAACGAATTCTCAGATTCACTACACATTATCCGTGAAAATATATTTTGTTCACGAATGCGCGCATTACTCAAAGCATAGACAATATATCGGTGAAACTATCAATTTGTACACGTAATTCTTAAAGCGTAGAAAGTATAAAGGCGGCACTTCACTAGGCGATTTTTATTCATTTTGCGGTCCTATTTTAACTCCTAAATTAAAATAGGACAGCGGCACCGCAAAACGAATACGAATCGCGAAGTAGGGTGTCGGCAAAACGAAAGATCGCGCACTCGGGTTTTTTATGATATCTGACGACTGCCGGAACAAAACGAGGTTATGTCACCATGTAAATATTGGGGGGTTAAGGGAAAATTTTTATTAATGAATATGTATTTTGTCAATTAAGTTTATTAAATATGTTTTTTTTATAACAATACAACAAAAGTTTATTTCTTACAAATATAGAAACATAAATAAACATACACCTGGTATTATTAATTTTAAACGAACCTTTAAAAGTGCGTCAAGTAACAAACACTCGATGCGAAAAATTCGAAAAATCAAAGAGATTCTAAGTTATCATTTATGTTTGAATTCATTCAGATTCTTCCGCATTTCCAATTTTCTATCTTTTTATCAAAAATTGTCATTTGCGTTTCTTGTTTGCGCTGTGTAAAGCACGTGTAAAGTGGGTGGTAGACGTACAACATAAAGTGCGCGGTTTTTAAGTTCGCAAACTTACTCGGCTCGACGTTGGTGACAGACGTGAAGCTTGCTCACACTGTATCATTTTTATGAGTTTAATCGACTGTCTTTTGAATTATAAGATGATCAGAATTTCGTAAGTGTTCGCGATTAAAATTTTAAAAATATATTACGTTTTAGTTACCCACTTAAACTAATCCAGTCCAGAAGTGTGACAGTTCGAGAAACAGAACTATCGCCACAGAATAGAGAATATGCTATCGCTCAAAGGATAAAAATTAGAAATACTGTCGCTTTGAGGTGGCTTTGGACTAGACTAGTGTAGAATGAGACACAAAACGCAAAATAAATTTTGAAAAACAAGGTCCATGTGCCGTTAGAATCTTGTTATAAAATCATATAATGAAGAATTGGTGCAGCCGAAACTTTCAACACTTCAAAATGACTATTGTAATAATATCCGTTACCTACATAATGTTGATATGCACAGAAGAAATTAATAATGCAGTAAGAACTTTGTTCACGCAATGACTTATTAAATTGTTATTCAAGGCCCGGTTGTTTCAATTTGGATAAATAAAAGTTCGTTTAAAAGCATAAATTTTTACGGAAACGGATTTCAGACTTGTCAAATTTAATTTTTGACTGTTCGGAAACCAATAAATTCACTAGTAAGTAGAAGTTAAAATATTGTATTCATTTCTATTGGTGAAAAACTCTTTGAATATGATATAATGACCTTGAATATAATTTCTCTAAAATGCCAGTGAATGATGGACTCACTAGAAAAACAGATTCACTGTAACATATACAACGTAGAATTTTTTAATACACAACAACTTTCAGTGGCATGTCAAAATCCATTTCAAATGGTTTTAACATAATGAAAAAATCTTGTCATATATATCAGTTACTAAGTATGTTTATTAAGAAAATTTTATTAAGTTATCAAGAAATTGGCAATCATATTTTTACAACAGTAAATAGCGAACCTCTACTCAGGACCGTTTTATTAGTAAAAGCTTCCATATTGGTCCTTTTCATTTGCCGCCCAAGTTCGTATCATTTTCTTTACTTTAATCCATGCAATGTTGCATAATAAAAGAATTTTACCTTCCATTAAAATTCCTATTTTGTTTCCCTCGACGCCTGGAATCCATTATGAGAGAACAGCCTGCTGTTTCGCCACTAGACACGCGTTCCTACCCCCTCTGATTCCCTGTTTGCGACAATTTATTCCCGCTGGTATCCCTGTTTTCGGTTTCGTCCGCGCAACGGTTTTTCTTTCATATGACTCATAATGCACCAGGTAGGGATTACCTGGATTCCAGGCGTCGAGGGAAACAAAATAGGAATTTTAATGGAAGGTAAAATTCTTTTATTTTGTGTTCCGTCTCGAAGCCTGGAATCCATTATGAGAGATCTGTTTGTTATCACCTGGTGACCTAGTGGTTCGACGTTATATGTGACTGCCTATATTGGCGTAAAGAGAGGCGCTAATGAGCTCTGGGGGCATTGTTGCTTGGGGTTATCTACTATCTCTCTTTGGTA
>JADDOH010006515.1:0-65326 GCA_016648135.1 Agrypnia vestita | reverse complement strand
TCTTTTTCTTATCATTAAAAAAAAATTAACTACCCCTTAATATTTATTTAGGGCATTAAACCACCTGGAGGCATCAAAAAATACATTCAAATTAAAAAAAAAATTTACGTAACTATTACAACAACATTTATTGCATAATTTTACATAGGTAATTAATTGTCTTATACATAGTACCTCTCCATTTAAGAGCATTGCTCTTGTGCTCGGACGAGGTACTTTGCTTACATATAATTATTGATACATATAATTATTGTACATTGTATAATATACGGGATGAAGTAATGGAGTGAAATGTTTTTGATTTTGAGGATAATGGTGTCTAGCTGTATTAATTGAGTTCTCTTAATTTGTTTTTCAATTGTTTTGTGTTTTGTATACTTCTTATTCGAATTGGAATATTGTTAAAAAATTGTATGCCTGAGTAAATGAAATTTGTTTTACCGTCATAATTTTACCGGCATACATTGCTAAATATTTTTTTTTTGCAAATTGTTTTCAAATTTTAAAACGGAGGAGTTATATATGCGTCCCGGATTCTATCCCGTGACGCGCGCACCTTTTGGAAAATCTCATGTCGGGTTTGACCGAAATGAAAAAGCTAATTATTTTATTGTTAAAATGCAGTGTGATGTAATTTCTACGATGCAGCATATCGAAACAAAAAAAATAATTGTGCGAATGAGGGCAGTTCGAAAATGGTTTTTCTTTTTTTCCTAAAAAAATTAAAGTTAAAAATTCGCAATAAGCAAATGGCGCATTTAAAAAAAAAATCATACGTTACATTTTAAATTACGTTTGTAAGATGTGTCAAATTTTGAACAAAATTGGCTTAAAAGTTTTTGAGATATCATTTGGAAGGTTCATTTGGAGAATTCATCTACCACGCTGGTTTCAAATTGCTATTAAGCTGATTTTTAAAAATTTTGAAAGAATGATAAATAAAATTATTCTTAGAACTTCAAGCTATCATATAAAGCAAAAAAAAATTTTTTTGGAATATTTCAAGGTGGCTTAACCCGTAAATAAAAATGAAATATAAATAAAATCTACGAAATACCTGGACGGGAAGTAATCTCATGATTTCGACGATGACTCGGTTTTATTAAAGTTCTTTTCTTCCATTACTATTTTTTCTTTTACCAACTGGGGTAGTTTTTGCAATAAGTAAATAATCTAATACTGTGGTAAAGTACAGAGACTGACAGAATTCACTTAAATATTAAATAAACTTAACCATTACTTGTGAAACTTCAAATCTCGCAGGCAATTCTCCGACTCGGAAATTATTAATTTTTATTCGCTCGTATTATGGTAAATTATGCCACGATGGTAAATTTTGTTACATTGTTTTAACTTCGTAACAGGTATTAAATATCGTGTGATTTAAATATAAAGCACTTCTGTGATAACATTTTGTAATTAAGAATTCAAACGTAATAAAATTTTATGAATTATTTACCTGTTAAAATTCAATTTTCGTTTTACTCTCTTAAACTATCAAATTTTCGGATAATATTTAAAAAACGTTTATTTTTCCATTATACAGGGTTATTTGAAAACATTAATAACCTCGCAGGGATTTATTCCTGATTTAATTATGAGTCTAATATGTTCAGCAACCATGACCTAACAACATCAATATTTATGGAGATATGCGCCATATAAGTTTGCATTTTTTTTGTTACTTCTGACTTATTTTTTACAAAAATCTTTTATTTGACTTTTATTAAGTGGAATTAATTTTTCATTTACGATATAAGTCACTGTAATGATAGACCAACGTTTTACAAAAAATAATTCAGAAATATTGAATAAAAATGCAAACATAGACTTTACTATTGATATTAGTACATAATTGCTTGAAAATTTTCGATTCATAATTAAAGCAGGTATATCGTCTTGCGAGGTTATTAAGGGGTTACGAGTAGTCAGGATTTTTAAAAAATCGAATTTTTTTTTGGTATTTTCTTAAAGAATAATGTTTCAAAAATATTGTGTGAAAATATCAACTCGATCCGGTTATTAGTTTTAAAGATATCCAACGATAGCTGTAGGGCCCTCCACTGCCGCCCGTACTGATACGCGGACGCTACTAGAGCCGGCCGGGCTGACAAACGGCGCGACTGCTGCCGAACGCGGTTTTTACCTGATTAATTCTAAGAATAATGTACGAAATTTCTTTTATACTTCTACTTTTAGACATAAATCCCATTAGGCTAACTGAAATTCGATATATTGTTAGTATTTCAGTGGCATTGAAACCCAGCAGTCGATAGGTAGTTGTGCGTGTATTATAATCATTTTCAAAAATTTAAAATGAGACGTCAGAAGGCATGCAAGGAATATTAATGATTGCCAATGCATAGGATTACATTATGGACCTAATGCACACCGGTATGCTGAAAAACTCGATATAGAGCGCATAAAGATTGCTGACCAACGTGAAAATCAGGTCACTCGAGAAGGCAAAATGAGACGTAGATAAAAAAAAATCGACATCTTGGAGGCTTACACATCAGCAGAAGATGTATTATATGTACCAGAAATAGACGACTCTACGTAAGTAATTTTTTAAATTGTATTTGTATTAATTATTTATGCATAAAACTTTAAACGCGTTTTTCTCAAAATAACGTTTTCAAAAACGGTGTCCACGATATTTTAAAAATTACTCGACAGATTGAAATGAAATTTAAATATCATATTTTAGGCATTAAAAACTTGTGCTTAATCGAAGGATTTTTTTTTACTTAAACTTTTTTTTTATAAATAATAAATGAGTGATTTTTTCCCTCAATATTCATAATTAAGCTTTCAAAGACCGCCATTTTGCTAAATTTGAAAAAAAAAAATAAAGCTTAAGCACAAGATTAACTATTGAACTACTAATTTCTTTTTGTTTCATTAAATTTAGATAAATCACTAAGAAGCACTGATGGACACCGCGAGGCACTACTTGCAAAACAGGGGTCAAGAAACGAGATTCTATCGTGGTCCAGTATTAATAATTTTACTTGAAATTTTCGGTGTAGTTACTTAAAATATAGTGTAAAACGTTGGTATTATGAATTGAATCAAAACATTAAACAACCGTTCAAAAAAATTTTTGAAAATGTCTATTTTTTTGCGCCTGTGACTACACGTAACCCCTTAATGTTTTCCAAATAACCCAGTATATGCTGTTTTGAAACGAAAATTCAACTTTGTTTTTAACATTTTCCGAAAATATAGAGTAAATTGGATTGTTTAAGATAGTAAAATGAAAATCTGATTCTTGTAGATTCGATAATATGCTATACAAAGGGACTGTCGATATTATAAACACAATGACCGAATTAACAATAACTGGAAGACAAAATATTTATGTTTTTTTGTAAATTACTATTTCTTGATTTGATCATTGATGATGATGAAAGGACATACGTGAAAACCACTGTAACTTTTATGCCAAAAATGACAGAAGATTTTTATACAAAGACAATGTACAGTTTTTTGAATAATAATTCTTTTAAATAGTATTCTAATATAAATTTATATCTGTATTTATACCTTTTTTCTCTCGTTAATACAAAAATATTTATTCCAGATAATAATAATGTATTTCGACAAGGTTACACAAATAAGAGACTAAGAGATGAATTTTTAGTATTCCGTATTCGCTTTTTTGGGCCTTTCTTTCCAATATTCCGCCAGATTTTCGCTTGGTACCTTCGCGTGTTTACGACGATTATATCCTTGATTACTGTGATCACCTTTCTTATATCTTCTTATGAAATCATACAATTGTAACATTTATACGTTCAATCCTATTTTTATTTACTTTTTAACATATAGACCGTCAACAGGTCATTGATGACCCTAATAGATGGTCATTAAGTGACATTAGAATACAAGTTGGAGTATTTTGTGAACATTTGAATATGATAATATTATATAATACACTTAATACACTTTTTACTGTTAATTAATAATTAATAGTGAAAAATAATAAATAATTAAATATATAAATATAGTGTCTTAAAGATAAATAAATTGCAAACAGTATTGAGTATAATATAAAGACTAGTTTAACAGGTTTACGGCGAGTGCACGGGTTCCAAGGTCAACATCGTGTATCGATGACGAGCATTTGTTACACGCTTAAGTCCTGTCATTTTCACGAGAAGGGAGAAACGGAAAGAACTGCGCGTAATCAAGGAGTTCTGGGGAGGAAATTTCTACAAAGACCTAGAACAATCTATCGGCTCCACAAAACGACTGCAACGTGGCCATATTTGGTGGTAAGTCAATGGCGCGACCATAGAAAGGCATGCGAAGTTTTCTAGTGCAAACCTGAGAAGTGACCTTCTAGACAGACTTTATGCTTCCTTTGCATACCTACACTGTATTTAATTTTAATCCTGTTGACCTTTTATGAAACAATCACATGTATTCCACTGGCTATTACGACATGTACTCATAATTTACATATCATGTAATTTTTTTTTACTCCCTTTATAGTAAGTAACTCGTGGGGTCTGCTTGCTTGACGAAAAAATTTTGGATCGATTTTTAACCCTTTTTCCGTGATCCAATCGAGCTGAAACTTTGCAAGCACACTCGTGGCGACGATCAAGAAGATCTATCAAATTTTCGTTAAAAAAAATTTTAAAAATTTGATTTTAAAATTTTTAATGGTTTTTTCATACAACTTAGTAAGTTGTATGAAAATATTTCAACGCATCTGGTAGACACAGAACCTAATTGTAGTATAATTTTGGATTTTTGGAATTTTTTTATTACTCCCTTTCGTAGCGTCGCTCGACCGAAGCCCAACGCGTAGGTTAAGCGCCAAACCAGTTTCCAGTATAATAAAAACTTGGTTTTTATGGGTTACTTTTTTTCTGTTACTTTCATCTTGCATACTCTCATTTAGTTTATATATCATTTTATATCGCGTACAATTTTCTTTTTTTGGTTTTGACTTATTTTCACCTCGTGTACTCTTCTATTCTGCTGCGTTACATGAACATTGTACATCAATGCATTTCATGTATCTCTTGTTTATATTTTGTATTTCACTTTTGTTTTACTTTCACCTAATAAATTATAATTTACTCATTCTTGCACCACAGAGACAGCGAAGAGGTTTTGTGTTGTCGCCTCGCCGCGCCGCCTACACAGTGTCGGCGACGTAGCGAGGATGACCGCTTTAGCATTAAAATAATGCCAAATTGGATGCGAAAGTGTAGGGCCGATGTGGAAGCTATTGCGCATAAAACGGCCTTGGGTATGCGGATTTCCCTCTTCGCTGACCTTCTTGACAAAATTCGCGAATATTCTAGTGATAATTAGTGCGAATTTAATTTTATTAAAAATTAATTAATTGATTTCCAATGTTTAATATTCTCAACCTCCTACAACCACGATCCCTTGACAATGTATTACACCAGCACGTGTGTCAAATAATTTCTGACCATTCAGAATGTAATGCGGGTCCTTGCGAAGTATTTAGTTCGAAGAGCTCTGCCCGAAATAACAAACAGGCCTTTAAAAGAACTGCCTTAAAAAAACTGCTTCAAAAGGCTCGCTCTCAAGCTTGATCTTTTAAAGCAGCTTCAGCATTTTTTCTCTAAGTATGTGCTTTTGTTCACATGTTTCTAGTGTTGTGTAATTAATTTATCAAATTTGTGTATTATTATTATTATTGTTATTATTGATAATGGGCAATCAGCTTAAGCTGATAGGTCCATATTTTTGTCTCCCATTTGAATATCCAGCCTATTCTTAAATTGTTTGACTCTGGTTGCAAACACAATACCCTCAGGCAAACTGTTCCACATATTGACCACTCTATTGCTTAATGCATGTTACATAAGAACCGAGACTTGTTCAACTTCAGTGATGTCCTCGAAGGCCCACATTAGTGTTAAATGCAAACATATCTGTCATATTAGGAATATTATAGTAGCCCGATAGAATCATGAATGTCTCGATGAGGTCACCTCTTGCTCGTCGCTCCTGAAGAGTGGGCAGTTTCAAGACTCTCAGCCTTTCCGCATATTCCAGATTTTTAAGACCCAAGGGCAATTTTGTGGCTCGTCTCTGAACATTTACAGTAAAACTTTATCTTAAGCAAAGTATGGATTCCAGAACTAAGAGGCATATTCGAGGAGAGGCCTCACATATATATCTTATAAATACTTGTGAATAGTGGTACGTCAGATGTTGGTATGATCTTTTCACCAAGTACGAAATAGAGTTAGCCTTCTAAACGTGTAAACGCAATAAAATTATTTTATAAAGTACTCACCTAGCACAGCAAGATTAAAGATAAGATCAAGATAAGGTTATTTATACAATTTGAATTTGAATACGACAAATTCAACTACGTGAAACGAAACGTTCGTAGACATTAGTATTATTAATCTTCAATACAAACAAACGCATACGTTTATTGTTCTGGAAATCGTGTCAGATCGGGATTATTTACACTCACATTGAATTTCTGCTGAAATATTCCCGAATTTACATGGATTAATGAATGACATATAGAGCATTTCCAGAGAGGTTCCGCTGTATGTCGTATAATTCAGATATCAGTTTTTAAATAACTTTTATTTAATTTCTGACAAAATAATATTTTATTTAAGAATTCCCATTGCCAAATATTAAAAATCAACGGACATCAATGTCATCTAGGGCTGATTACTAGCAGAGATGCTGCTATACGAAATCTCACTAATTTCTTGTTGATAAACCCCGCGGGCGGTTATCATGTTGCTGCTTCACGACCATAGTTAGAGTTTAATTGTTAAAAAAATATTTTACTATACTAGAAACTTGTTAATTCAAAATTCAAGTTACAAAAATTATATAAAAAATTGCGTTGCGATTGTGAAATTCGCCGAAAATCATAAAATTCATGAAAAAGGTAATTTTGTATTTTGCGTATTATAAGAAACAATTTCAAAAACGCAATATTCATTATGCTAATACAAAGGTCATGACATTTTTATTACTAAAGTAGGTATTATTAGGTCCTTACATATGAAATTGACGTTTTACCGTACTGGCAAATTTGATCTCAAATATCTTCTCTTTGGTTAGGAATTCCAAATCCAAATTTATACAGTTATTTACTCATGTATTTGTGTTTTGAAAATTATAATTCATTTGTTTTTTCCTCAATTGTTTTTTCTTTGCGTCACTCAGTTTACAAAATGAAAAACTTGAAATATCGCGTTATTTACGAGTACGAGTTCCACCGTGGCACCAGTGCTGCAGAAACGGCTCGAAGGATTAATGATGTGTATGGCGACGGTGCCGCAAAAGAAAACACAGTGCGTTTTTGGTTCCAACGTTTTCGTTCTGGAAATTTCGACCTGCAGAACAAGCCCCGTGGACGGCCGGAGACCAAAGTTGATAATGAAGAATTGAAGGCTATTGTGGAAGCGGATCCATCGCAAACCACATCCGAGTTAGCTGCAGGCTGCGGTGTTAGTGATAAAACTGTTTTAATCCACTTGAAGCAAATTGGTAAGGTGAAAAAGCTTGAAAGGTGGGTACCTCACGAATTGAGTGAAGCAAATCAACAAACGCGCGTTGACTGCTGCGTTGCATTACTCAACCGGCACAATAATGAAGGGATTTTAAATCGAATCATTACCTGTGATGAAAAGTGGATCCTGTACGATAATCGGAAGCGCTCATCGCAATGGCTGAACCTGCCGAACCAGCCAAACCATGCCCCAAGCGAAAATTGACTCCAAAAAAGTTACTTGTGAGCGTTTGGTGGACTAGTGCTGGTGTCGTTCACTACATCTTTCTTAAATCTGGCCAGACGATTACGGCAGATGTCTATTGTCAGCAACTGCAAACCATGATGGAAAAGCTAGCTGCTAAACAACCGAGGCTGGTTAATCGCTCTAGGCCACTGCTGCTTCATGATAACGCTAGACCACACACTGCACAACAGACGGCTACCAAATTAGAGGAGCTTCAATTGGAATGTCTAAGACATCCACCGTACTCTCCGGACCTTGCCCCAACAGATTACCATTTTTTTCGAAATTTGGATAACTTCTTGCAAAGGAAAAAATTCAACTCCGATGGGGCAGTCCAAACCGCCTTCAAAGATTTTATTGATTCCCGTCCGAATGGTTTTTTTAGTAAAGGGATCGATGAACTACCTATGAGATGGCAAAAGTTCATAGATAGCAATGGTACATACTTTGATTAAATAAATATATTATAATAAAAAAAAATCGGCTTTATGTTCCTCCCATACTAAACGCCAATTTCATATGTAAGGACCTAATATAAAGGTACCAATCTACTTAATATTAAGGCGATCGTCTAGCAGAATGAGCAAATTTCACCATTTTTTCTCATATCTTCTTTGGCGTTTTTTATCACATTTTTGAAGGGACATATATAATTTTAAAATTTATTCATCAGGTTACATATATTTTAAATAGGAATATCTTATTAAAATGTCATATAAAGTCCCATGTATATGCCCATAAAGTCGAGCAATTTTCTTCATTTTTAAAACATCGAAGGTTTGGTAATTTATTAATAAATTATATAATTTAATTTGTGACATTGTAATAAGATATTCGTATTTAAAATATATGTAACCTGATGAATAAATTTTAAAATGAGATATTTCCATACAAAAATGTAATAAAAAACGCAAGAGAAGATATGACAAAAAATGGTGGAACGAAATCGAAATATTTTTTCAATTTCGTCAACTTTAAAAAAAAATCAATTATGAGACCTAAATAATATATATTTATTTATGGTGCAAGGGGATAACAATTATTTTGAATTACGAATTACAGTGGTTTTTCGAATTATCGGGGTTTTACTGTATTACAATTTTTTTATATTGTCCACCTCAGTATAACTTAACCAATTAATGTGAGAAAATATCAACAAATTCATAAAATGATTTGAACATGCTATGTCTGCTTTGACGGCGACACATATTCGTCAAATTTTTTAGACAAATGCTGACAAATATATCGTCGTTTTATTATATAATATCTAATATCATATAATATTTACAACATAACATAAAAAAATTGGTTGCTTATACTTATGTACGTACCTTAGACATTATACTTCTTTGGAGTACATAAAAAAATCATTCTGTATTATACACCTTGATATGGAACATAGCTGAACGCATTTAATGCAACTGTGTTCCAAAACAAAGTATGCAACCCAAACTAGAATGTTTATCAATCTCTATCGACGAATAAATAATCTATTGTATAATGTGTATACATTAAATTGCATTTTGGTTAAATAGAAAGGATAAAATCAAGCAGTGAGTACATAATTCAATCGTCATAATAATACATTACCAATTTAACCACAATTATATTATGAAATCAGATCCCTGAGAATATGCAATTTTCATAGAAATATTTTCAAACTCGATGTCGTCACTTTCACGAATTATTATTCGTTAAGTCATGACTCTAAAAATCGCCATTCAAGCTTTTGATTGGTGAATCGTTAATTCATCGTGTCACAAATGCCATTGCATAAAATTTCACTTTAAAGATGCCTTAAAAATTAGACGAAATTAAGATACGAACTTCAATATCGACTAGTGTATATTATAGATATCTTACAGAGACGAAACTGTATTAATTATGGGAAAGTAGGTATAGAAGTCATTTGGGTGTACACAGGACTTATGACCTGTCTTTTTATAGTTGGCTTAAGTGATCACTTTACACAATTGTAACATTCGCCATTTCCACCCATGATAGAATATACCATGCTTATTCATTTTTTGGAAGTTGTATATATGTTCAAATTGCGTGGAAAGCTTTCATATATGAGTTGTAAGCGCCTTTTCCATGCGGCCTGTACAAAGCCATTTTCATTCCCCTAAATCCCCACAGATGTCGCTAATGAGAAAATCTACATTGATTTTTTACGGAATTTTGAGAGCAATATACTTTATTGTGTGTAATGAAATTCATCCGAATACTTGCATTACACTAGGATACGCCAGGAAATATTATTTCCAATTATATTCTGAATTCAATATAGACCTTCACCCACTAACTATTTCTCCCCCGAATCATTTCGTTTAAAATCACAGAGAAGTACCTAATATTTAAATTAAAAAATCTCGCAAATCTCAGCCATCCCCTCGACTTATTAAAAGCGATATTGCGAAATATAATAAATTTCCCGTAATATATCGAAGAAGTTTTCCTTTTTAAGCAGCTTTGTCTACCTGGCACGGGCGCCATTTATCATCCTGACAGGCGAATCTGTATTCGGAGGTCATAAGCGATATTTGAATAAGTTTCCACGAGTAAATAAATAATATCCGCCAACGTTTTGTTCGGGCCGGGTGATTAATTCCGCCCTTATATTAGGGGCAACAAATTGCTGGATTGGATGCGAGTCGCTCGGCTTTAATGACGCGCTGTGAAGGCCGAGTAATTTAAATCCAACGTTTGACAAACGGATCGCCGATACTTATATTTTCAGTCTGATGGCAGAAGCGGAAGAAATCGCACGTAACCGAGAATTTTACAGCACTTTCACAGCTTTTACAATAAATTGGAAATTACTTAAAAGGTCTGGGATGATTTTCTAGATTCCGGAATGTTCCAGAACATCGGTGGCATTGTACTGCGGACAGCGTTTGCTCGTAGTTTTGACAAACGAGACGATTTCAGAGAAACTAGCGAATTGAGAACCCGCGCCATTTGACTATAAATAAGCGATAGAGTAAAACGAAATAGAAAAGCACCTCCCCACGTGATTGTCAAATATTTAGGAGGGGTAAGTAGTGTGAATTACAAAATTGGTGTGAATTAAAGAACGGTGCTTCAATTAAACTCATGTCCAGTGACTTTGGTGAATAAATATAAACTTAATTGTAATGGTTTCATTTACCTCCCATAAAAGTGTTATATATGACTTAATTTATCGGGAATTAACACGCCATGTATTTGGGTTTGTTTAATATTTCCAACAAGGAAATTCTTACCCTAGATGTAACCTTAAGAGAAATATCTATCAAATAGATTCATTTGCAATTTTCGGTTTATTGTTAGTAACAAGGTATATTTTTTTATCTATTTATTTTCCATAAACCTATCACTAGCATCACTAGCCCCACAAAACGTCTCAAAGAAACGTTTGTCTCTAGGATTCATCTTTACAATTAATATCACAATATTATTACATTTCATTTTTGACAAATAAAAACATGATACATAACAATTTCACATGATACACGTTAATTCATACATTTGTTCATAGATATGCCATGTCGTTTGACATCCAACCACCATCTGAATTCCACCACCGATTTTTGAGTCGACAGCCATGTTGGAAAGCGCCTTGTAGTTCGTTCAATAGCATGGCCACCAAATATTTGAATGTTCTCACTCCATACTTGTTTTTTACTCTTTGAAAAATCAAATCTTGATTTTAGCACGTCTTGTATTTCTGCGATGATCGACCATCCTCTTGTATATTTTACTTTAGTGATTTTCTTTAATCAGTAGAAATAGTATTAACCCATAAACTGGCAGAATATTGATGGATGTATATATTAATTTAATATTTTGTGGGGTTACGATTTTTTTAACAATGGCAGATTGGTTCTATATTTGATTTACTGGAGAGCCCCCACGATCTTATACCATATCTTGATGTTGATTCTATAAAAGAAAAATAAATAATTCTTAAAACAGACTTTGGTATAATGTATGGAATCTTGTAAAATCTGCTAGATAGTGCCCTAAGGCTCTGATATATCTTGAAGATAATAAGTATAAACATAAATTGCTACATAAACATGGTACTAGAGTAACTAATAAATATTGTCAAAGAACATTAAAATATGTAATAACGAAAATATTTAATAAACTTCCGCGAAATTTTACAAAAGAAAATATTTAGAAAGGCCTTAAAGAAAAATGTATGGAGTTACTTATCAATAAGATTAATATTATACTGATTAAGTAGGGTTGTTTCTAGGTATTTTTTTTTTCATTTACCACGATCATTTAATTTTTGTGTTTCCATTTTAATTATGTAATAAACATGTGTTACTTTGTTATTTCACCTTGTTAACGATGTTCGGTCTCAATAATGGATAATAATTTACTAATCTTCGTAATACATTTGTGATATGTTGTGTTATTTTGTCATTACTATTGTTTCTAGAGAAGCAGTCCTTTTTGACTTTTGTCTTCAACTCAAAAGTATTTTGATTGGCTTATACAATATGAAAATATTTTATAACCCTAAATCCAGCAAAAAGATGAACAAAATATTTGCAATCGATGTAGTAACTTTAGATATTATGATTTTCAAACCGTAGAAATATTACAATATTCTTAGTTTGTAAGATAGGAATAAATTAATAGACTATTATTTAATAAATATAGGAGCCACGATCTCTCTTTAGTATGTCTTAGAATTCCATATTCAGTGCGTTCTTCAGTAATTTATTATTACGATAATTCACGAACAAACTGCCACATACACTCATCACTGCCCAAACTTCTCATGCTGGGCAATAAGTGCAATGAGTTTGTAGCTCTATTGTAAAATAACACGACAGCTTCACTAATTTTAAAAGAAAAATGCAGTTGATTCTGAGACGGGTATAGTTTATAGTTTCTATATTAAAATATGCTAATGATTATAATGATCTTATTATATTGTATAAATCTTAAATATGCCATATTAAAATAGGCTTATATTTTATTCATAAATTTGTTGACTTTAATATTTATTTATTTTATGATTGTTCTTTTGATTCCTTTCTTGCGTACTTTTTCTTAATGGTGCTTAAACTGTAATGATGTCTTTTGTTTTTTAATATTTTTCAATGGCGCTATGCACCGCATGCACACACAAATAAACAATGTGGCAATAATATTATGGTTAACTCTTAAAAGACTGTGCTAAAAAACGCCTTTGGGAACGGTGGTGTAACACAGTGTTACATGATTAAAAATCGACATAGTTTTTAATATGTGGAAAAAAATATTTATTTTCAATACAGATAAGATTTTGTAAAAGTCGCTTTATATAATTATGTAAGATAAACATACATATTTGCATTATTTAGTAAATTATCAGAAAATCATGGCATATCGAATAACCAACTGAATTCAACTACGACGGGGTCGACTGCATTCCGTCTTTGTCTAACTCATGTTACGGGATTCTACCGTGCTCTTTCGATTTTATTTTCTCTTTCACTGAAACTCAAGCAACTGCGTCTCTGTCCTACGTGAAATGTGGTATTGTCGTGCTCTTTCTTACTCGATTTAACTGTGACGTCTGATCTCTTTTACTCGCTGTCCGAAAATACGAGAGTAATGAATAAACATTTTTTAATTAAAAAATCCATACATTTACAACAATTTAATTTAGTCATTTTGATGTGAAAATGTCTATTCAATGGCTAAAAAAAATATGACGTTTAAGTTTTGATGAATGAGGTAGATTTTAAATATTTTCTATGACATGTAGACTTATGTTACGCCACCGACACATAAGAGTTAAAAATATTTTAAATAAACGTTCCTTCGAAACGTAAAAATTCGGTATATCCCCGGACATTTTATCTCTAGGCTCAAATTGTTTCAATAGTTTTCTGTGTATAGTTTTCTGGGATATTCTGCCGTGTATATGTGACCTCTCTGGCCGTGTATATGTGGCCAGAGAGGCAGAATACATAGCAGAATATCCCAGAAAACTATACACAAGACTCTGAACGGCCGTGAAGACCTAAGAACATTTTTGTTTCAATAGTTTAATAATGTTGAATGCCATAATATTGTAGAAACATTGCGAATACAAAATCCAAAGCAGAATTCTTCTTCGTAAACAAACAGGCGAGAACGACCTTACTTCCATAAGAAACGGAGTGACTTAAGCATTAATCCTCGCAAAACACCGCAGTTCGTGGAAACGCTCCTTAGCAGCAGATGTAAAAAGGAAATTACTTATCTTTAGGGACGTTCGATCCGCCCCTGGCAATTCTGAAGCTAGCGGAGACCAGAGGCGTTGATCGGCTAAATTTATGCGAGTCTCGTCACCATACGTAATATTTAATCTCGTCACCATACGTAATTTATTCACTCGTGGGAAACATGTGCGTATGGTAAACGGAATAACTATTCTCATACGAAATTTACGGAATAAATGGGACGTATCAAGCACAATAACTTCATTGTCTGGCCGTCTGTCTGTCTGTCTGTCCCCGTAACTTTGTCAACGTCCGTAATTTCGTTCGAATGCACGACTATAAACAAGCCTGAGATGGGGCTCGAACCCCGGGCCAGCAAATCCGAAGGCAGCAATGATAGCGATGTTGCTATCGCCGAGCCTGCATTACCTATCAAAAATGGATACATATAAGACTTAGCAAAGACGCGACCATTTCATGTTCCGCCCAATTATTACTATTTCGTGGGTGTCGGCTGTAAATAAATAAATACATATTATTTAGGAATCGGCGTGTAAAACTTCTATCATTTTTGACGGGTTATAGCTAATTATGTTGTAAAGAAGTTTTTCTAAAGTTATGTGTAAAATGTTTTTATATAATACAGCTTGGAAGTGGCTAATTGTACAATATTAATTTGTGGATTCAAAAGTATGCTAACACACGACAATTTTAAAAGAAATGGTAATTATTTTAAGAAAAAGCATATTTTATGTTTATATATTTTTATACGTTGTCACGAGATCGTGGCTTTAGCCATGTCATGAAAAATCAATTAAAGTATTATTTATTCACCAGTCTCTGGACACGAATTTAATCGGGGCACCGTTCTTAAATTCAGATCACTTTTGTAAATCGCAATAAGTGTCACTTCAGAATATTTCACAAATACGTGGGTAGATACTTTTCTATTTTGCCTTGTCTATCGCTTGTTTATGGTCAAATGCGCGGGTTCATTATTCGCTAGTTATGAAATCGTCGAGAATTTATTCTCGTGTTTAAAAGTGGGGGGCATTGTCATATATGTATATATCTATTGTTAATGTAATCATTGGTGATTAAATAAGTAAGATATAGACAAAGAAACATTAGATTAAGATAAAAATTAAGACATTAAATTAAATAAATAAAATATAAACAATATAAGAAGACAAAAATGTAAAACATTAGATTAAGTAAATAAGATATACACAAGGAAACGTTAAATTAAGTTATAAAAATTAAGAAGGTATTGTAATAACAATGCACTCATACTGGCCTTTCAGCGCGATCCGTTGCGTATTTAAAGAAACCCAATACTATACAATAGTTTAGTCAATTTCTGATTCCTTCGATTATGTGTAGTTTCTATTATTTTAAACTCTCTTGAATATATTTTTTTATTTAAAAAAAAATGGAGATGCGAACACGGAATACGTGTCGCATAAATAGTCTTACTATTTTCACATTAAGCCGAACGCTTGTGCTATGAAAATAGGACTAACTTGCTGGTGTCCTGGAAATGGGTCTCGAACCATCAATCACTGCACCGGTAGGCTAGAGTCACACCCACTACTCAGTTTTATCGATAAATAAATAAAATTAAAATAGCACCAATATGAAGAGCAAAATGGTGGTTATTTTAAAGATGTTATTTTTGTAAATAAAACGAAAAGTTTGCCTTTAATAATTTACTTTATTGACGTCCAAAAATATTTTGCAATGATCATGTATCTTGTAGAACTAATTTTAAATAAATTAAACAGTTTCATTAGTCAATTAATGTATATTATGGATGTCTCACAGAGAAGAAACTGTATTTATTTTTATTATGGGAAAGTAGGTATAGAAGTCATTTATGGTGTATATCGGACTTACAACCGATCTTTGGTAGGCTTAAGTGATCACTTTACACATATGTAACGTTCGCCATTTCCACCGTGACATAATATACCATGTCTTACTAATTCTTTTGAAGTTGTGAGACATCCATAATATACATTAATTGATTAATGATGTCTCTGTGACAAGAAATCCAGCACTACCGTTCAGAAAGATTTGAACAAACTCAAATATATTCTGAGTTTCATTAGTCGTTTACAACGAAGCCGAAACTAGCTTAGTGTTTTGTGTAATATTTGTCTGTATTGTTAAAGTTTTCAATCAAAATAGTTGCTCAAATTTTGCATAGTGCAAAATCTATTCAGCAAAACAAAATCGTTTTTAAAAAATTCCTGTAAAATTAGTTATATTACAACATTTAAAGAAAAATAATACATAATATCTCAAGATATATTTACATCACCCTTCAAATATCAAACCGAAAGTAAGTCATTGAATAAATTACATGTTTTATATATTGACATTACAAGTATTTCATAAAAATATTTTGTTAAAAAAGGGTTAAAGAAACCCTCTAATTTTTAATATCCTTTTGTCCATTTCTTTTTACGCCCCTGAAACCAAGCTGCTTTCTTGGGTTGTTAATGTCCCGGGCTTTCGACAATTTATATCTCACTCCATCAGATAACCTTTAATCTGGAGCATGGCCGAAGGGAAGAATCAGGGAGAGGATTGAGACACAGAAGAGACTTAATGTCGCTAAATGAAAGATAAATTTTACGAAAAATTAGCAAACATTTTCGTTAATTCCGGATCAAGTTACGAAGTCGTTCTTATTTTCAATTTCAATACTTACCTTTAATTAAGTTTCATTTGAAAATCATTATTTGTAGTGACTAAGTTTATTTTCTATTGTACAATTTATGTTTTTTTAGAATTTTTTTAAAATTATTTTGTTAACAAACCACCACAAAATCATCACATAATATTTATATACTCTCTTAATTTTCAAAAAAACTAATCCATAACAACCAAATTTTTATTTTACTCCCTTTTTAATTTACTATTGAAGACTGGTTTGGCGCTTAACCTACGCGTTGGGCTTCGGTCGGGCGACGCTACGAAAGGGAGTTATAAAAAATTTCCAAAAATCCAAAATTATACTATAATTAGGTTTAATGTCTAACAGACGCGTCGCAGTCTCTTCATACAACCGAGTAAGTTGTATGAAAAAACCATTAAAAATTTCTAATAATCCAAAATTATACTATAATTATTAATTTTTTTTTAACAAAAATTTGATAGATCTTCTTGATCGTCACCACGTCGTCTGCTTGCAAAACTCGATTGGATCACGGGAAAAGGGTTAAAAATCGATAAATCGTTTTTTCGTCAGACAAACAACCAGACGCTACGAGTTTAAAGAAAGGGAGTAAAAAAAGAAAATTTGAAAAATGGCGCTATAAAGAAACAACTTATAATCCACAAAGACTACAAAGACACTAAACAAAAAAATAATCTCACATACAAAGTACGTAAAAGGGCTATTTGTACAATTATATGCTTAATTTGTTCCCCGTGTCCAACAGTCATAATTAACTTCTTCTTCAAACATAGCAAAATTATTTTGTGGTGACATTATAATCCTGACGAAGAAGCCATTAGCTTCGAAACATGTTGAATTTTTTCAATAATAAAAAAGTGGTGTAAACAAAGTTTAATTCTATAAATTATAGTAATAATTAAATCATGATGTCAATCTATCTATACCTATAAAACTCAATGCCTGTCTGTACTTTTTCCATACAAATCTACACCGTTCTTCCCATCTGACCCAACTCTTGCATACTTATACTTTAGGGCCCAGCGGGTAACATAGGCGACATTTCCCTCCTCCCCCTTTACCCCCCCCCCTTCCAGTGATATATCTTTCATGCAAATCTGTATCGTCCCACCGATCTGACTAAAATTTTGCATACTTATTCTTTAGGACCCGGCGAGTAACATTGGCTACATTCACACCCTCCCTCTCTATACCACCCGCTCCTCCCAATATATTTTCCCTTTATATTTCATTACTCCCGATATATGGAAATCTGCACCATTTGACTGATAGTACTCAAATTTTGCAAACTTATTCTTTAGGACCCAGCGGGTAACATAGGCCACATTTCCCCCCTGGACACCCCATCTATCCCAGCGTTCGTTAAATAGAAACATAGTTTTTATCAGAGGCTTTACAAAACAATGAAACCTTTTTTTCCTCTACAAACATACTATTATCTTTATCCTTAACTCGTGCAACTCCCGGTACGAAGTGTTAGTTGTCACATATAAATTACTAAATACATTGATAAATAATTATTTGCGCAATACATTCCGAATTTTTATTTAGTCATGTTAACGAACTTTTATTTTAATCCAACTTGAAACGACCAGGCCTTGGTGATTAACTCGCATGTGAGGAGTAGACTATATTAATACTTAATTGATGATATAATAGAAATGTGATAATAAATAATTCATATAATGAATTATAAATATTACGAGTAGAACAATATTAAAGAAGTAAAAAATTAATTAAATTCAGTGGATATTAAATTCTGTTCTGTACAATTTACTAATTGGCTGATCACTTCTCATCCAGGCAGTGCGCAGTCAATAATTGTATCAATTAGAATTGTATCAATTGAGTGCTACGCAATTAGCGAATAAAACATTACTATATATTTTTATCCGATTTTTAAGGGAGTATTCTCATGAAATGGATCAAAAAAAAATTTTTTTTTTTGCATTATATTTTATATTTGTTCAAAAATCACAAAAATGTCATAATTTATAGTTCATCGGTCAAGTCAAGTTTTTTTTGGTCAAGGACATTACAATCAAAGCTTATTTTAATATATATAATTTAATAATAATAAAAATAATAGTTTAATCATTTATATACAGCCGTTTTCGTGAGTACTCACCTCAAGGGCGCTTCCACAAAACAACTTACTGACTAAAAACACTTATTTACTATTACATACCTATTCACTAGATGAATAAGCATGGTATATTCTATCATGGGTGGAAATGGCGAATGTTACATGTGTAAAGTGATCACTTAAGCCAACCATAAGATAGGTCATAAGTCCTATGTACACCCAAATGACTTCTATACCTACTTTCCCATAAGAAATACAGTTTCATCTCTGTGAGATATCTATAATATACATTAATTGAATTAACATTTAAAACTATAATAGCTGGGAGTGCTAGAAAGAATCAGGTATTTTCGCGGACTGCATACTAGGAGTGTGAAACATTACGTAGTGTTATAACCGTCTGATTCTATAGGTTTTGTTGAGACATCGCATTTTTCTATATCATTGTCTAAACAAATGAGTTTTTAGTTAGTTTTTTGAACTATGGTAAGCTGTCCGTCTCAATTTATTAGGTAGTTTATTCTACAAATTTGGTCCAGCCACCGTGAAAGCACGGTCACCGAAATTGGTCTTGTAAACGCGATTTACTTCAACTAACCTATTTATATTAGATGTTGATGCTGAGCGAAGAGTTATTCGTCTTATATTTGAAATAAGTTTCTTAACATCTAGTGTATGATATTTTGTATTCTTTTGCCTTCTTAATAACAAAAAAAATCATCAACATCAAAATGTTATGTTTACAAAGCCGCCATTTTGTTAAAATGTAATTATTTTTTACTTATCTCGTACGGACTACAGCAACAACTTCTGTGATTATAATTTTATTATAATTATAATGAGGCTTTTACTGCTACTTTTTGTTTAGACAATTTCAAAATTTATTGTTTAAATAACATTTATTTACTGTAAAAGCTTTTGTATACTCAAAAAAATTCTTGAAATTCACGCACTTTTTTATCGTTTTAATGAGAATACCCCTTTTATATTTTTACAGTACAATGAATTAAATATTTTTGATGTTTTTAATAAAGGGCGATTTCCGAATCACTACGTTTAAGAAAAAAGGTATCTGCCGGCTTTTGCAGTTAACGCGCCTTGATTCTATGTTATTCTTTAGTACCTTTGGAGGAAAATAAACTCGAAATACGTAATATTTTTTTGTGGAATCTCTTCTTTTCATAATCTAAAAATATCCAACAACCTGTATTTAAATATACTTCACCCTTATATAAGATATAACCTTTTACGTATTACCCCATAGCTTGAGACTCGTTTCTAGGGGACCGGCACTGGAAACGGAATAGGTTTGGTTCAGTTTTGCTTATAACGGATTGGTAAGGCGATATAATAGATAAATGTGTATACCTCTCAAAATGATAATCA
The DNA here is from genome assembly GCA_016648135.1 of Agrypnia vestita. Classification (NCBI taxonomy): domain Eukaryota; kingdom Metazoa; phylum Arthropoda; class Insecta; order Trichoptera; family Phryganeidae; genus Agrypnia; species Agrypnia vestita. Next base: position 45,193 of record JADDOH010006515.1, on the reverse strand, counting down.
ATTAAATATCTATAACAAATGTTGTCACGTGTGGTGACCGCAGGAGGAAAATTTATAACACAATATCTATATCTGTACAAGTACATAAATCACAAATTAAGTAAAGACAATTAAAAGTGCATATCAGTAAGAACAAAGACTAATCAAATAAATTACCTCTTAAAAGACTGTGCTAAAAAAAAACTTTTGGGGACGGTGGAGTAACACAGCGTTACCTGATTAAAAATCGGCATAATTTTTAATATGTGATAAAACATACATATATACAATACAGATAAGACTTTTTAAAGGTCCCTTTATATAATTATGTAAGGTAAATATACATATTTGCATTATTTTAGTAAATTATTATAAAATCATGGCAAATCGAATTTGCGCGCGCTTTCGCCGACGTTTCAATAGCAACTGAATACAACGACGCGGTCGCCTGTTCGCTTCAGTCGCATGCACTCCGTCTTTGTCAAGCACGTGTTACCCGACTCTATCGTACTCTTTCTTTATTGTTTTTTCTTTCGCCGAAACCCAAGCAACCGCCATCTCTGTCCTACATGAAATGTATGGTATTGTCGTGCTCTTTCTTGCTCGATTTAACTGCGATGCACAGTATACTGCTCTCTCTTACACAGTGGCTGAAAATACGAGAGTAATGAATAAATATTTTTTAATTAAAAAATCCGTACATTCCTGACAGTTTAATTTAGTAATTTTGGTGTGAAAATGTCTATTCGATGATTACAAAAAATGTGACGTTTTAGTTTTCGTAAATAAGGTAGATATTTCATATTTTGTATGACAGGTAGACCTACGTTACATCACCGACACACAGGAGTTAACGGTAAGTGTTTGTTATGTTTTCACTTACAATAATTTATATTTGTAAACGTCACTCGGAAAACCGCCATCTTGATTTTTGATTGGTGAACGTGGCTTATAAAATAACCGCGAAAATATAAAGGTGTATGATACGCACGCATTTCGTTGCATCCTAAAATTTCACTGTTACGCATCTAAAGAAGAGTATTTACTTCAAAAATAATTGATAAAAATTAAACACAGTATGTTACGCAAAATATAACATGATCAATATCAGATGCATATGCATATAATCACCAAGAAATCGAGAATGTTTCCTTCGGATGATTTGTTTGGAATATTTAACGTTCTTGACCCGAGACAATTAAACCTTAAAACCATACTTGTAAAATTCAACAAGGACAATGTAAATTTTAATCGTACACAACAAACACGGGTTACAAGGCTGGCAAATACACGTAATTTCGAGATCCCTAAAAGGAAAACGTCTTTTGGGCAAAGACAATTTAATTTCACTGCCCCGCTTGTTTTTAACAAGTTACCTAATGAAACTAAAGAAATAACTCTACAAAAACTTTTAAACATCGTATTACTAAGTTTATAAAAATATCAGGTAGAAGTTATGCTAAAGAAGCGATCCGCCCTTGACCTCTGAATAAGCAAAAACTGATTTATACAATTTAAAGTATACTATCCTACTTTATGCGGATGATATGAAGATTTTCGCAAAAGTGAACTCCTTAGACGATTGCCGAAAAATTCAAGAAGATCTTAACCGCGTTTCTGCCTACTGTCATATAAACAAACTTCTTCTTAACGCAAAAAAATGCTTTCAAATGACATTTTCCAGGAAAACCAAAAACATTCAGTTTGCCTACTCAATAAACAACGCTCAACTAGAAAACAAATGCGAATTAAAAGACCTCGGAATAATTCTCGACAGTAAACTTATTTTTAAAGCGCACTTTGACCATATTACCTCCAAAGCCTACAGTATGCTGGGATTCATACTTCGAACCTGCAAACAATTCAAAAATTCTCACTCATTAAAAATTTTATATTATTCCTACGTTCGCAGTCACTTGGAGTCTGCATCTCAGGTCTGGAATCCACAACAGACAACATACATTGCGAGAATAGAACAAATTCAGAACAGGTTTTTGCGTCGCCTCAATGGTAAATCCGGCATGTATTTCGATTCATATATGGAAGCAATGGATTTCTATAACATGAGAACCCTGGAATATAGAAGAGCACGAGCTGATCAAATACTACTTGTCAAGTTACTTCAGGGACATATTGACTGTCCCAGCCAATTGGAGCTGGTTTCTCTCCACGCTCCATCAAGGCGAACCCGACAGTCCGTGCTCTTCCATGTACCCATAAGCAGAACTTCTTATGCACAGAACTCATTCATCCAGCGAACATGCAAAGCATACAATGACCTCTTAAAAATCGTATTTAAACCGCTTATATTATATTACTAGTTTCTATATCTTCACCAGATTAACTGAGACCGACCATCATCATACACACACCACAGCCAAACTCTCATCACTCTTTACACATACCCTCATATCTGTATACAACGTCACGCACAGAATACACACGCACTCCACTCAGCCACAATCCCATACACGTCACTCCACTTCCCCCTCTAACTCCCACTCCTATCCCTCTATTTAATATATGTTCTCTTTATTGCTTGACTTAACATTTTATGCCGTGTATAATTGTTCTACGAATTACCCAATACGTTATGTATTATTATAATTAATTTTATACTGTTGAGATTCCCAAAATAAAAAAAATGAATAAATAAATAAATACTATAATATAATATTAATTTTTGTAACTACTTAAATTCTTATCTTAATTTTTTTTTTTTTTTTTTTTTTTTTTTTTTTTTTTTTTTTTTTTTAAATAGAGATGTGAACACGGAATACGTGTCACATCAATATTCTTACTATTTTCAAACTAAGCTAAGCGCTTGTACTATGAAAATAGGACTAACTTGCTAGTCTGGAGTGAGGATCGAACCCGCAACCTTTGGATCACGAGGCCAGTGTCCTAACCACAAGACCAACAAGCTACTCAATTTTGTATGTATATTTTCTTTTCTTTTTCTTTTCTTTTAGATTTAGATATTCCTACGATTTACTTTATTATTATTGATCTACTTTCATTCTTATGCTTATACTTTCTTTAATTGTCATTTGTTAATATTGCATAAATATCATATGAGAATAACTGCCATAGAAGAGGTTTTTACCTAGTGTGGCAGTTATCAGTAACTTGTATTAACAAATGTAAATAAACAATACAATTAATAAATAAATAAATATCAGATGTTAAAGGAATAGGAAGCCAGGAAGATAATTAGTACATACCTGGATAGCGAGGTTGACGATCCCTTCGGTGGACCTTTTGCTTGTAGAGAGTGCGTCACCGGACTAAGAAGCATGCTTTCGATAGGCTTAGGCTGCGATAAAGTTTCCAGATGAAAATCAAAAGCATACCATCTAACGCTAGTTTGTGATGCTGTAGCCTTGTTGATTCCCAGCCAGGAAAGTGATCTGATCCGAATAAACCGATTGCTCTAAAATCATACTGGCTGTACCAGAGCTATCAGCAAAAACTTGGCCGGTATATTCCTGACCATGTTATGAGTCTAAAGTGTTCAAGCAACCCTGACCTAAAATCAATACTTATGGAGATATGCAATATCAAAGTTTGCATTCTTTTTTTCAATATTTCTGACTTATTTAATGCGAAAAGTTGAACTATCATTACAGTAACTGATATCGATTACGAAAAATTCATTTGCTTCAATACAACTTAAATTAAATGATAAAAACCTTGTAAAAATTTATTTTTCAATTTTTGCAAGATTTATATCATTTTATTCGTATTGTATTAAAGTGAATGGATTTTTCATAATCGACATAAGTTACTGTAATGATAGTTCAACTTTTTGCAAAAAATAAGTAATAAATATTGAAAAAAAATGCAAATTTTGATATTGCATATCTCCATAACTGTCAAAGAAAGCAAGACTAGCGGTACATAATGGCGTTCTAGTGCCAACCCTTATGTATGGAAGTGAAGCCTGGCAAGAAGAATTGGCAAAAGAGGAATGAAAATAGACTGAATGCGGTGGAAATGCGGTCACTAAGACGCTTGTGTGCAAAATCTTTGGTCGATAGAGTGAGGAATGAACAAATTAGAAGTTAATACAATACTGGCTGTAGTGTGGTAGATATAATAAAGAAAGGAGTGCTGAGACGGTTTGGTCATGTGGAACGTATGAACGAGGAAAGGATGGTTAAGAAAATATATGAGGCTAGTGTTGAAGGCAACAGGAATAGAGGGCGTCCGAAAAAGTCCTGGCACGATCAGGTACCACAAGTATTTGAGGATGGCCCTGTTGATGTGTAAATGTGGCCGAAGCAAAAGTGGTGTGCTAGGATAGAAGAGTGTGGCGTTCAATCCTCTCTGCCTATCCCGTGATGGTTAGTTAGTTAGTTAGTTAGTTATAACTATTGATATTAGGCCATGGTTGCTTGAACATTTTAGACTCTTAAAATAGTCAGGAATCTACTTACAGTTTTACCGGCAAATTTTTTGGCGTAGTGGGGGAATGCGCAGAAGACAAAATTTGAGTCTCTTTGATGGAATGGTACGTGCGCAATCTTCCCCCCACTACGCCGTAAAATTTCAAGATTTTTGCCGGCTACTGTACCAAGTTTCTGCTGCTAGCTATGGTACATCCTTTATATAGCTCTTTAAAATCCTCAAAGCGACAGGTAAGTCATCAATGGGTACTGGAATTTTAATAAGTAGGTATCTACAACCTACTAGTACCTGTGGAAGGTACTGTCGTCCCATTTATTTTTCTTTGACACATTGCAATTTCGACCAGAATGGCAAGCCCAAGATCCTCTGTGCTATGCAAATTAGTTTAACTCGCTATACTCACCTTTATTAGAAAGTGATTAAAATGAATTATTCCTCTGGTGGTAGTCACAAGCGACTGTTCTATTTGCGGACTTCTCGAGTTTCCCATAAAAGTTTCGATTTTGGCGGCCCTCGTAGCCCAGTGGGCATGACTTTGGCTTCTCACGCCGAGGGTTCCGGGTTCGATTCCCGATGAGGTCACAATTAATCTGTGTGATTTGTTCAAGCCTGGGTGTTTTTTGATATTTTTTGCTTCTGTAATTAGGCCTCTTGGCCTGTTGAAGCGTAAAATAAAAAAAAGATGTATATATATTTTTAGCCGTAATGTTTGTAAAATTAAGTTAGTTTCAAGAAATGTTATTTTCCCTCCGTTCTATTCTATATCTACTAATCATATATTTTCCTTCAGATGATTTGTATGGAATATTTGAAGTTCTTGACCCGAGGCAATTATACCTTAAACCCATACTTGTAAAATTTCACAAGGACGAGGTAAATTTTAAGCGTACACAACAAACACGGGTTACAAACAAGGCTGGCAAATGCAGTTAATTTCGACGCACCTAAAATGAAAACGTCTTTTGGACAGAGACATTTTATTATTAATATCATTAATATTTAATAGTAGTGAACATAGTAGTGTGGTGTTGGTTCTGACGAAGGACAGATACGTCTCGAAACCGATAGACCTAAAATCTGGTAGTGGTTTAATTAACACTCTGTTAAAGACACATTAATTTCATTGTTTTTAACAAATTACCAAATGAAACAAAATAAATTACAATACACAAACCTTTTCAACACCTTATTACTAATTTTATAAAAATATCGGGTAGAAGGTATGCTGAAGAAGTGATCCGCACTTGACCTCTGAATTGGCAAAATCTGCTTTATATAATTTCAAATGTACTCTAATATAGTATTTATTTTTGTATCTACTTAAATTTTTATCTAAATTTTATATTTATATTTTTTCTTTTAGATTTATTCATTCTTATGTTTGTATAATTACTAAATTTTTATTCTGCTTTCATTTTTACGTTTCTATTTCTTTACTATTGTTATTTATTTCTATTTTATGTTACTGTTTCATAACTCTCAAGTGAGAATAAATACCACGGGACAGGTTTTACCTAGTTATCAGTAATGTATATTAACAAATGTAAAATAAACAATAAACAATATATTAACTGTGAGGAGAATTTGCGAGGGGCGATACACTGTTTGAAGCAGTGTTAATAAAGTGATTTCAAATAAAATACTCAATCTGCGTTGTTTCTGAACAACTTAAATATATAACAACTTAAAAATGAAGATCAGGAATTGAAAATCGAAAATGAAACTGTGGAGCTGTAAACATAATCACTAACAATCCACCTTCCTGTAGCTCTACCGAGTGTTTTGGTTCTCAGCGTTTAAAAAGTTCTTCAAATGCAAACAAGTATAAAATTATTTAAAATATGTACCTATAAAATATTATTATGGATAAAAGAAATATCTCCAATGTATACTCAAGCAAAAGAGTTTTGAGGCCTTTTATCATCGAATCTTCAAAATATTACTTTTTGCTATATTTATTTATTTATCTATTAATCTTAATTAGATCTAAGAAAGATTTTTTCAAATAAATGAGAAAACAATGAAGTAAAATAAACTGAATATGTGTGATTTGTCTATTTAACGAATGTATACGATATGGTATTGCACGATGATGCAATCGAGATTCTACTACAAAAAAAATACCCCCCACAATGTCAGTAACATTAATGTAATGTAATGTACAGTAATACACCAAAGTTAATTTATAGGTGGGACCAGCCAGGACAACGTACAAAATTACTTAATTCGGGATACAAACTTTCGTACTGAGAGATCATTGACACATTATATAAAGTAATAATTGTATAATTAAACACAAATCACTTTGTTTTCACCACTTTATTAAATATACAATCTACATGTTTCGAGAACAATGTTCTCTTCTTCAGGATTGTTTGTCAAACTCGAAGAAACGCACCGAAAGTTTCAGATGGCGTATAAAACCAATCTAGAAACGCTGGTGTAGTAGAGGTCGCCTTAAAAAAAGCAAAGAAGATCCAGAGAAAGTCCAAGTAGTACTAAAATTGAAAAATACAAACCATGCAAGTGTGTTACAATGAAGGGGTGGGTGAGGAAAGGGGAGGAGGTGGGGAGGTTGGAGGTGTAAATTATGGAATGTCATCTGAAAGGGATGGAATCTTAAGTGGAAAAATATTCAATAGTGGGTTGTGCACAAATTTTGTCGGGTTATTTATTATATTTGAATTAATATACACACTTTTCCTGATTTCAAGTAGTTTTAGATTATTATTTGTGAGATCTTATAACTCAAATGTAAAAATTTTAAACCTGTAATATGTAAATCTGTAAATTTTTACATATTATTTATAAGATCCCACAAAACAATAATCTAGAAATTAATCAATTAATGTATATTATGGATGTCTCACAGAGACGAAACTGTATTTATTTTTACTATGGGAAAGTAGGCATAGAAGTCATTTATGATGTATATCGGACTTACGACCGATCTTTGGTATGCTTAAGTGATCACTTTACACATATGTAACGTTCGCCATTTCCACCATGATAGAATATACCACGTCTTACTAATTTTTGGAAGTTGTATATATTTTTGAATTTCATGAAAATGGAAGAACCCAAAATCCAGCAGTGGAGGGGAAAAGGCTGAGAAAGAAGAAGAAGAAGATGCGCGCGCATGTTGAATCCTAAAATATCACTCTCGCCTTTGGAAGTATAACTTCGTTAGCGGAAGTTAATCAAACTTGTAACGTAATTAAATTTGGCGGCGAAGTCAACAAATCTAACAAAGTCGAGTGGAAAAAAATGATGAGGTAACGAAAATGACGTAATTCCGAATTTATGAAAGTTGGGGTTTTTACAGGATGGGAAATGGACGGATATAAATAAAACCAGACTTTTTTGTGTAGCCATTATTGACAAAAAATAAAGATAAAAATATGTCGTTTAAAACTGTCTATTTGTGGAAAATTATACAACTCAAATGATCGCCGTTTTCACGACACACGTTTGGAGCCATTTAAAAAAATTCGCCTCTTCTCCTTCCAGTTGGTTGCTTTGGTATTGTCGTCTTCAGTTCTTCTAGTGCGCATGGTTTTCCTTCGTCCACGTGTGCATTCCTTCGTCTTCGTGTGCTTTCCTTCATAGATGCATGTAGCTCTACAAATTAATATCACACATGGAAAATAATGTGAACCGACAGGCCAGGGGACATCACCAAAGCTTGTATTTAGCTGATTAGGGAACAAAGCTCGGCATGAAACTCTGGCAGTATTGTTGCTGGAACCATAATTTTCCCTGTTGATTCCTTGTTTTCGAAATTCCGGTTCACGAAATTTGTTTACATATCGAATACTATTGTATTGTAATGTATGCAAAAACTTGATGCTCTTGAGTTAAATGATATGCATTGGGAAGTCAAACAAACATAGGTTCCCTCTCTCTTAGACTTAGAGTCATTACAAAAACGTCTATTTTCCGCGAATCACTCTGTATATCTTAGGTTATATAATTTTTATTAAGAATATACCATAAAAATAGTGCTTGGATTTAGAAAAAAGATTTATCCTTTATATTTATCCACTTCATTTTTTATAATAATTTAACTCAAGGGTTATTAGAAAAAATAAGTATCGGCTTGGAGGCGACATTTTTTGAGAAATTTATGATCATGAGTTCTTATTTGTTTTTTGATTAAACCCCAGGTGGCGCGAATAAATCACCGCATTTCCTCGCGCCTATTCAACACGTGTTACGCCAAAGTTTCCGCTCAATGAGGTTCCAGCCAAATCCGGGCTTAAACACTCCGGGCGACAATATTGAACCCACTTTTCCAGAAACAATATCGGGCTTACTTTTTCCAGAAACTTCCGCCGCTCGGCTTGCGCGACGCGGCCTGTTTGGCAACCTTGATACTTATTATCGACGGAAATATAAAGAGGCCGTGATCAAAATAGCCTGGGGCGCCATTAATATTCAGATATGGTTCGGGAGATATAAGTTTACCCGGCGTTAAAGCGTTGCTTGAAAATTTCAATGATACTTGGGGGTGTTGTGGTATCAGGAGAATTCGCAAGTTTTAAGTGTCTACCTATTTAATAGAGTTTCAATCAATTAATATTTTTTTATAATTAACAAGAATGTAATTTGTTAAAATATCAAATAAAAATCGAAAATTAAGTAAATTAAAAAATTAATGTGTGGGGAATGGAATAACTAATTAAGTACAATTTTAAAAGATTTATAAAAAAAGGACTAAATGATTATTTATAATATTTAATTAACACTTTTTCTAATCTCAAAATTTGTTTGTATGTTAACCTTTATGAATATCAAAAGAATGGTTTGTTTTCAAAAGATGATTAGAAATTTAGGAAAGTTATCGCTATTTAAGCACCTTAAGTGTTTCTTAATCTTAAAATATGAAGGTAATTTTTTTTAACACTTCCTTGAACGTGAGGTCTCAGAGGCCCCTGTACTTCATGGCCGAAATTCAGAGTAAATTTTAGAAATTTGGTTAAGTTTGTGTTATGATTATGACAGACAACGAAATTATTTTAATTGGGATTCTCTGGTAGATTATTGTGTTCCTTAAATCTTTTGTTGTATAATAAAAACAGTTTTGCGTATTTTATTTCTATCTAGTTGGAATTATTGTCCATGAATATTTGTGTAACATGTGATTTTATGTTATGGCATTCTATCATTTAAATTTTTGTACATGAAGATCATTGTGTTTAGTTCTAGACCTCGTTTTACAGTGAGTCAAATTGAATACGTTAACATCTTTTTAATTAAAATTATCTCCTTCTTCTAAAAATGATTCTCATTTCTGTATTTTGTTTAATTTGTAATTTATGTGTTTCTCAGAAATTTTAGTAATGCGCAACAATGTTACATGTTTATAGTAGCGAAGAGAAAAACTTCATTTCAAAATGAAGACTACAACACACACACGTTCACCAGTTTGAAGACTACAAAGTGTACACTACAATTGTAGTAAAAACTACTTGAACAATTGTAGTGAAGTAATTGTAGTACTACGAAATGAAGTGAAGTAAGTGAAGTGAAGTAATTGAAGTGAAGTAATTGAAGTGAAGTAAATGAAGTGAAGTAATGAAATGAAGTAATAGTGAAGTAAATTTTTAAATGAAGTGAAGTAATTGTAATATTAATGAAGTGAAGTAATGAATAGTGAAGTAAATTTTTAAATGAAATGAAGTATTTTTTTCCCAAATAAAAATTTGGCGAGCTAAAAAACAAAAAAAAAAAGGTCAACGACAAAAATATTTAAATGACGATATTTTCTCCAAAGTAACATTTGGCGACCTAACAAAAAATTTTCAAACCATGGGAGGGGGGGGTTGTTACAGATTCCAGAAATTTCTTCATATATCTACATCAACTTTCCAAAAATTTCACGTAAAAAATACACCATTTAAAATGTGTTTCTCATACTTTCGATAACTTTGAAGTGTATGTACTTTGTAGTGTTCGCTTTGAAATGAAGTGTACTATTTGAAGTTTATACTTTCAATAACTTTGGTGTTTGTAGTTTGTAGTGTGCACTACACATCAAAGTGTGCGAAGTGTGCACTTCAATGTAGTGTAGTACTACATTGTAGTAGTGAGTACAGAGCGGACCCATCACTAGTTTATAGTACACAGCCTTGGTATAACTCACGTGATTGTATGCTCCTAAGAATACCCCTTCGTTTTCTTATACTACGGTCGCTTTTGGGTCTTTTGCCCCAAATAAATAAATCTTTGCAATTTTATCCTTGACAAATCGTTCTACTTAGAGATTTTCAACACATGTACACGCTTAGACTCATCTTCCCGGCCGTACATGTACACATCTCGCGCGCCAAAATGACAGGGGAACAAAATCGCGCTACTCTACTCCAGCGACAATCTAGTTTCCGGAAATAGCGCCTGGCGGGTGAGTCTAGTCCGCGCAGCTCAAGTTTTCCAGGGTCAATTTGTATAAAAATGAATATCATTTCATACGCGCATTCTTCCTTGCATGAAGCTTTATGGCACCCTTTGGCAAGGTGGCTGCAGCTCGCGGTTTGGCACGGACTGCGTGGCTTCCATTCCATTGGATGTTATGGGACTTGTTTTCGCGACTGCCGTCCGCGGAGAACAGACATTGTTATGTATGTGAAATGTTCAAATGTCCCGTGCGGACGTAACGTATTCTGGAGCGGCTTACCGAGCGAGCGCGTTTTGTCCCCTGAACCGACTTCCGCTCGGTCAATTCGACTTTTATATTTTGCGGTTTCTCGACGAAAGAGTGCTCAAAACTTTCGCAATAAACATGACAGGAGTCGGTGCCCAGGCAATATAATGTTTTATAGCATTATTTATTCACGAAAAGTGCGGTTGCAGTTTGAAAACAATAAACCTCTGCACTGTGATTGTTTTAATTTAATTATTAATGTTACGTGGTTTGTAAATAATTAAGAAAAATTATTGAATATTTGAGATGAAGCTATTTAAATAGGAAAATTTATGATGATATAGCGTTAACTTTGTGTTAGGACATAATTATTAATTTTAATTAATCAACTTTGTATATACCACTTAACTTGTAACCTTTCACCCCCGTTCAAAAAGAATAGGTAATGGATAGTTAGTTTACGTCCGTCCTGATGAAGATACGAGGTATCGAAGCCGGTAAACGTAGAGTTACTAGTTGAGTGGTTAATACAAAGTTGTTTAATTAATAAATATATATATTTGTGAAATATAAGTTACTATTTCAAGGGAGGGAACAAGGGCATCTCTAGCAGTTCCTTCAAATATTTGAAAGAATGCTGATTTAGAACACGTATACATTTTTTCAAAAATTTGATAATGGGTGGAATTAATGAAGTTGCTTTCATAAAAAATATATGAAAAGATTTCCAAACACGTTTACCATATAAATAGCTTCGTCTCTCTGAGACTTAATTTGAGATTTATCATTATTAATAAAATTAACCATCTGTAGACAAAATCCAGTAATTTTGTTCTGAAAACAAATATATAAAAAAAATTAAGGGAAGCGAAATGCGGGTCAGTGGTGCCTTAAAACAGCTAGGGGAAGTAAACTCCAGTCTTTCAGATTAAGAGATGGGCGTTAGAGTTAATATAAGGCTAATGTATATTTTTTAAAATATTTTATTTTTTGCGTGGTTTTTAAACCGTGTTACATAGTTAACAACTTTTTTATTTAATGAATTTAAATAACTGTTAAATTTAAATAAAGTGTTAAATTTGAGCCTTAAAATATGTAGGTTTTAGTATTAAATAGTTAAATAAATATTTGTAGAACAAAATATGAACATGATAGAACAAGGTTTATGGTTACTGAAGTCTTTATTCGTTACTAGAATATAAAATGTTGTTTAAGTAAAAACTTTTTAATTATCAATCGCCTTTGAGATTAGAAAATTTTGTTAAATGAATGCATGACGATATTGAAAATAATTAAGGGTCTACGCCACCCCACAACTATTTAAGAATGTTAAAGGCTTATTCAATATCAACATTTCAATGAACCATTCAGAATTACTTTTCAATTACTTTCAAGTATTTTCTTTACAATGATCGTGGAGAGGTCAGAGATTTTATCAATCTAGCCGCCCCATTTTTATAAATGAATGGTTTGAAGCTCAAGTTAATTAAAAAGCTTTGTAGACTATTTCAATTAACGCAAATTATGAATGACTAAATCTTTTGTAATCTTCAAGGCTCTGCATAGACTTAAAATATGATTTCGACAAGGAAATAACGAAATATATATGCCTTTGTTGTGTGTGTGTTTGTGATGTTAGTATTCGATTGTAACTATGTTTGGTATTTCACTGTTGTCTAGTGCGAATAATCAGTTACTGACCATTGAAATAATCAGATACAAACCTTAAGTAATTATAACGCAAATAAATTTCAAATAAAACTTTGGCTTATTGGACCTTAATGTTTGGGCTAAATGAAAATATAACGTTGGCGTATAAAAAATGATTTTTTTAATGTATATTATAGACATCTCACAGAGACGAAACTGTATTTATTATGGGAAAGTAGATATAGAAGTCATTTGGGTGTACATAGGACTTATGACCTATCTTTATGGTTGGCTTAAGTGATCACTTTACACAATTGTAACATTTCCACCCATGATAGAATATACCATGCTTATTCATTTTTTGGAAGTTGTATATATGTTCAAATTGCGTGGAAAGCTTTCACATATGAGTTGTAAGCGCCTTTCCATGCGGCATGTACAAGCCCATTTTCATTCCCCTAAATCCCCACAGATGTCGCTAATGAGAAAATCTACATTGATTTTTTACGGAATTTTGAGAACAATATACTTTATTGTGTAATGAAATTCATCCGAATACTTGCATTACACTAGGATACGCCAGAAAATATTATTTCCAATTTTTGTTAAATTCCTTTTTACCAGTATTTACAATTCAGAATATTTTGAGTTTGTTCAAATCTTTCAGAACAGTGCTGGATTTATGTCACAGAGACATTATTAATCAATTAATAATGTCTCTGTGACATAAATCCATAAATTAATTGATTAATAATGTCTCTGTGACATAAATCCAGCACTGTTCTGAAAGATTTGAACAAACTCAAAATATTCTGGATTTTTTTTAACGCCAAATTTTGTTAAATTTTATGAAAGATTTAATAGAAAAAATATTTTTTCATTATTTATTTATTTTAGGAAACTATAAGTGCAGATCAGTGAGACGAGAAACTGGATCAATAAGGCTTCTCAATTCGTATTATTTAGTCATGAGTGTAACTGATAAAATATTCACTGGCAAGTCTCCCTTGAACTTGACTTTGAAAACAGTATTGACATTATCTAAGATATTCTGTATCTGTAAAAAAGTATATGGTCCAAAATAATACTTTGTACATGTTATCTGTTCGCAGAAAAACCCCACAAACACTTGCGGAATCGTATTTATCAAAAAATATATTAAATTATTTTTAAAATTTAAATGATATAATACGTAGAACCAAACAGCAGAATTGCCAAGACGAATAGGAATGACCTGGGTAGCTTTTGGCAAACTCAAACTCATCTTCGAGAACAAATATATCCCAATTAGCCTAAAAAGAAACATCTTTGAATCATGCACACTGCCAGTGATGACGTATGGAGTGGAGACTATAGCCCTTACAAAGAAAAGTGTAGAAAAGCTCAAATGCACGCAACGATCCATGGAGAGATCCATGCTTGGAGTAAGCCTAAGAGAATTAGAAATGATGAAATCGGGCGCAGAATTAGAGTAGTGGATGTCATGGATCGTGTAGCGAAGCTAAAATGACAATGGGCAGGACGTGTTGCAAGGCAGGATGCTACAAGATGGCCTCGCAGAGTTCTGAATTGGAGACCTTGGGAGAATAAAAGAGGCATCGGAAGACGTCAAAAGAGATGGGCCGACGATATAGCCGCTGTGGGGGGAAAGAAATGGCTACAACTAATAATAATAATAAAGCCTTTTTTCACTGACCATTTTAACAATTTTAACATAAGTGTATATTTTACTATCTCAATGTAGAAAATGATACACTGAGATAGTAAGATATACACATATACATGCACACACACACACACACACACACATGTATAAATATACGTAGTAAATGTCATTTAAGTAGCCAGTCAGTTGGTCAGGTTGTCTCTCTGACATAGGCCTCGCCTAGTTTTTTCCACTCGTCTCTGTCGTGAGCTATTCTTCTCCATCCTTTTGGTAGGTCATCTTCCCATCTCTTAATTTGACGTCCTTTTTGTCTGTTTCCGTTTCTGGGATACCATTCCATCACGTCTTTCGTCCACTTTTCTCTGCTTGTACTCATACGGCTACAACTAGCAAACAACAAATAAGGATGGAAGAGTATTGAAGAGGCATGTATCCAGCAGTGGAGAGATGAAGGCTGAAGAAGAAGAAGAATTAATGTCATCTTTAATACCCAGTTAGAAGTTTTTATTGCAATAAAATTACCACCCTCAAAAACAGGATAACAGTTAGAGACCCCACAAAATAGTTCACAGTGATACATTAGTCTCGACATGACATGACGTCATTAACATTCAGAGTTCATTCGCGCTCAATAGAACTTATTTCCTCCCCCTTGTCCCCAAGTGGAACGCTAACTACGGTTTCTACTTCTTCTTCTACGCAATGAGCCGCTTGTTTGACACGTACAGCAAAAATTACATCTCATCGACATTTTTAAAATGATGAAAAGGCTTTTAAGGTATCGGCGCTACAGTCCATACGGATAACAAATAGTCTTAACACGTGCTAACACATTTCTGCACCCTTAGCACGTCCTCAAACATCTACCCTCGTACAAAAACATTTTTCCAAGTATTAATTTTTGTCAATAGATATTTTTACTTTCACTCACCCCAGTGAAGAAGTCAATCGGATAAAATATTGCTCTCTTGTTTTAGGCGTGTACTGAAATTTCATAAGTAATTATTTAATATATTGTTGTATTTTGCTATCACATTACAAATTCAACAGAATAGAGCAATGAGGATAATTCTACAGAGAAATAGATATTCCAAAATCAAAAAGATGTTATCGGATTTAAATTAGATTTATATAAAACAAGGATTAAAATTAAATACAATGATATCCATTCACAAAATATCAACGACAAAATGCCAAAATATTTTAAAAATAAGATCAAATATAACACAGAGATACATAGACATAATACAAGAAATGCAAACAAAATAAGTATTCCAAATAGAAAAAGACAAACACATAAAACTGTATTTACTACAAGGGAATAAATGAGTACAATAGCCTGCCAGAAGAGGGGAGGAAGCTAAGCAGAATCAACATCTTCAAACAAGAATGTAAATGGCACATAACAATGGAAAATGTATCTTCTCTTCTTCTTCTTCTCGAGGAAGAAGAAGAAGAAGAGAAGAGAATGGAAAATGTATGAAGAGAAATATTATTATTTATTATTATAGTAATATATTATATTAGATATAATATAATGTTTTTTAATATTAGCTAATGATAAACAATGTATCATTAATTAAATAAAGATATACAAATAAATAAAATTTAATTAAATGAATTAACTTTGTTTATCACCACTTAATTTTTGGTAAAAACCAACCGGTTTCGAAAACAACGTTCTTTCGTCAGGGTATACTTAATACTAAAGAAACTTTACAAATTAGAAACAATTATACCTTGCCTTAAAAGCGTAATTTGCAGTACAAAACATCACTTTTAAAACGTACCTTAACCTTTAAAATATTGACTCTGTATTCGGGCTCCAATGTGTAAGCGGATTAAAGCTCTAGGTAGATTTAAATAAAATTTAAATTTATTGCTGTGCCCATAGATTTTTTACTATGTATTGAAAAAATTAATTCATTACACAGTAAAAAATTTTAATTTTAATTTGTTCAAAGAAAATCAATTTTTTTAATCTTAATTCCGTATAATACATATAAAAATTCATGTAAATGTCAAAACCGCGACCTTAGAACAAGATATTTATTGTTTGGACGTACCGCCATTTTTGATGGGTTTAAGCTAAGAAAAATAAAAATCAACATCTTTAATAAGCAATGCAGACGTCACTTCAGGGAATAAGATAATTATTTTATAATAAGTGAACGTATTCGCCGTTATAGTAAGTTTAATGACTCACTAAATAAATAAAGACCGAATTTAAAAAAATATATATTAAACTAGCTGGTTGTTAAAAGGGTTAAGGATTAAGTAAAAAATAAGTTTGTGAGCGAAAACAAAGGTTCCCCTGTTCTCTAAAAAATCAATGTTTCCATTTAATGTTAACGTAAGTTATTGTAACATAACTGTAATACTTAGATATATGATATTGCATACTTCTTTGTAGATATTAATGTCCTCTATAAAACTGTAGTACATCACTTTGCTCTATTGTCAAAAATTTCCGCAGCGTACGCGATATAAGGTTTTTTTTTGGTATTTTTTTCACACGTTGGGTTACATTAATGAAGTTTTCATACGGATCCCTAACGTTTTTGAAAATATTCTATAGCCTATGTTCATCAGGGATATTGTAAGATTCTAAATATGAAAGAATTTTTCAAATCGGTCCAGTAGTTTCAGAGCCTATTCAATGCAAACAATGAAATATTTCCTCTTTATAGTATAGATGACGCTGACACACAATATTTTAATTTTTTGAATGTTACATGAAAGAAATAAGGTTATTCTTATAGAATAATTCACTCGTATTCCGAATCTGCATAAGGCTTTTGAGTAAAGCGCGTTCAAAATTTCTGAAATATTCTTTTTTAAGGAATAATGTAGGTACAAAATGTAACGATATTTATTTACGATGCATATTTCTATTCGACTTTCCCCTATATTTCACTGCTGGCTCCTTTCTAAGTTCCCTTCTTTCTCCTTTCTTTCTCCCAGTCTTTCTCCTTTCAAAGGCCCCATCAGTAAATCCGCAAGCACACTTTCGTTTCATTTTTCCTTGTAGCGCCATTCAATTTGGTTGATATCTTGGTAAAAGCTCTCACCATGGTTACTGCTCACATCATCAAATTTGTCAGGAAAAAATCCAGATATGGATGGAGAAAATGAATCATTGGAGACCTATTAGTAATTTCGCAGCAGTTACCAACCAGCTGTTTGTAATTTTCACCATTTTCATTCACGAGGAAGTTTGTTACAACAGTCTTCAAGAACTTCCAAGCAGGCGCCTCTGTTACATCTAAAAAAAATTGAAAATAGGACCTTTCGCAAGTTCCTTGATTTGGAGCCCAACTTTTCTAGAAAATTTGTTTTTTATATTAAAGAAAATCTTCACCATCTTCGTTTACGTTGTTTGATTTTTTTTAATGCTTATTGCCACGATGTTTTACCATTATTAATTACGTGTTGTATAATATATTACCGGCACTGATTGCAGATCAGTGGAAGAAGATCGAAGTATTGACTAAATAAACCGTTCTGTTTTGTTTACCCAAAGCATTCAACATCGAGATTCTAAATAAATATTTCACGAATTTTCAAAACCTAATATACAGGTTATTTGTAAAACATTAATAGCCTCATAGGACTATATTGTTGCCTTGATTATGAGTCGAAAATGTTCAAGCTATTATGACCTAAAATCAATAGTTATGGAGATACGTGACATCAAAGTGTGCATTTTTTTTTCAATATTTCTGACTTATTTTTTGTAAAACGCTGGACTTTCATTACGGTAACTTATTTCGATTACGAAAAATTCATTCGTTTCAATACAAGTTAAATAAAATGATAAAAACCCTGAAAATTTTCCGCTTGGAATGTTTTCCAATTGGAATTCGAAGACTTTTATTATTTTATTTGGCTTACTGTAATGATAGTCCAATGTTTTACAAAATATAAGTCAGAAATATTGAAAAAAAATGCAAATTTTGATGTCGCATATCTCCATAACTATTGATAACATAACATAACAGCTTGAACATTTTCGACTCATAATCAAGGTAAAAATAGAGTCCTGCGAGGTTATTAATGTTTTACAAATAACCCTGTATAATCTGACAGCTGAGAATTATTGCAAGTTAAATTGCACAGAGAGAATCGGAACAAATTGGCTTCTAATTTGCGCGACTGCCGACATCCCTTGTCGATAGATTTTGGCATAGATGAGCGTTTGGAGTTGCTGGTACCAGCGTCCAGAACATACTCCTCCTCCAGTTATCGCGAAGCGGGGAAGCCTGAAGTGAACTTGTCTGCCGCTCCGCATCCTGTAGGGCTCTGCTGCCGGGGCACCAGTCTCCTGGCTGCTTCCTGCGTCAGGTGTCGGCATCCTTACCTTCTCCTCGGTCCTCGTCCTCCACATGCTTTACATAGTCATCGTCTAGGAAGGCAGATTTGATCCGATCGAGTGAGGTGGTACACCAACGGATGAAGCCGTCGATACAGATCTAACAATTGGCGTTCCCTCTTGGCGATGGAAGTGGACCACGTAGCCGTGTTGATGTGTGTAATATCCTTCATGGGCGTCAGTATTTCTTCTACTGATGAGTATATGTGCCTGTGGATCTGTGGAAGTAGTTTGGGTATGTAGATCCTCACCGTACACTATCATAACCTCGCATGATATCGGCTTTAGTTTGAGGCTTGAATTCTTCTTTTGCATGAGGGCTTTCACCTCCTCGTCATCTGTCAAGCATCTTTGTACTACTTCCCAGGTAGTATATTTCAGGGACGATCAGATATCCCGAGCCATGATAATTGGACGGGCGCCCGAACAGCGTGTAAATAGCTGTTTCGCCCCTGGGGTGAATTTAATATTCACTTATAGTAATGCCTCTCAAGATGACAATTCAAAATATTAGATTACGTTTTCTCCCTGAAGAACAGATATGAGTCTACCAAATCAAGTCAAAAATAACCACTAACCTGTGCAAGTTTTTATCCTCGAGGCAGTTGGTCAGTGTGTCCTTGTTTTTTGCAGGTATCTTGAAGGCCTTCTATTCTCCACGTCACAAAACAACACGCGGAGATAAATCTGGACTGGTGAAACTCTCGCGGATAATAACACAAACAATATGATTCCAAAAAATTACGAATCTTTTATATTATGTGCATGTCAGTTCGCATTCAAACCAGTGCCGATATTATTGTAAGAGAGTTTTTGAGAAGATTATATTTTACCGCGCCGGCGCACGACAGTTTTGCCCGTGCGCGACCAACGCCATCTTTCGTTGATTTTGTATAATTTCACAGAAGCAGCGGCATTTACGAAATGACATGGGAGACCCAAATATGTCCTCAGGAAAGATATTAAATATGGTAATAGACATTAATCAATCGTCATCCTGAGGGGCATACATTTCTTAAGTATGTCGCCTAACCAACAATTGAAGTCGAGAAGGAAGAAGAGAGAGTAACAACTTTACAAACAAACCCCGCAAATCCTGTTTGCAGCACCATTCTGACGATCGATTATATATAAAAAATTAACCAACGGGAATTATATGTATGAACAATTAAAAATTTTAACATATTTTAATACTCATCTCAAATTCATTTTGGTTATTTATTTAGCACGAATATAAAACAAAGTTTGTTTATATAAGCACCTGCGTTTATTTAACTATCCGGTTTCGAAAACAGTTGTTCAGTGTGATGAAAAACTAATCCTAAACACACAATTTTTAACTTTTGTTTAAAATCGGAAATTATTGGAAATATTTTTCGGATGGGACTGGTGGTAACATTTAATTGAATATTCATCATATTAAATTTTGATTCTTTATGTATTTATGTATAATTATTAGAATATTAGGTGTATAAGTGAAACAATACATGGATTTCATGGGCTTATATTTATTTTGGAAGATATCTTCATTAACAATAAAAGTATATCAGCAATTATTAAACAATATACGCAGGTAGTCGCTTGTTGGTATAGTGGTTATAACTCTCACCTAGTGATCCAGTGATCGGAGGTTCGAACCCCACTCCAGGACACCAGCAAGTAAGTCCTATTTTCATAGCACAAGCGTCTAGCTTAATTTGAAAATAGTTAAAATTATTGATGCGACACGTATTCCATGTGCAAATCTTAATTAATAAATAAGAATTAAGGATATCTGAACTATTTAAAAATTGCTATTTAGAATTTAACTTTGAAAGTATCGTATGTGGTAGTAAAATCCGTTTTTTTGATCAGTAGTTATAGAAAAAATTTGAAAAAACATGATTTTTTGCGAAAACGGGTTAATTGATTGACGAAAAATGCAAAAATCTCAAAAGTTGATGATCCTTATGATTTTAAAAATTTAAAAAGTAAGGTCTCTTCTTTCCCTTATGATCTGAAATTCAAAGCCATCTATCTTAATGTAATAAAACTATTTTTTATAAATAAATTGCCTCCATTATTTATTATTCATCATTTCTTTTCCTTAGGGAGTTAATGTAGGTAAATTTGGCATTAATTTTTTTTAAATAACATTTTAAGATAAAAAATATTTTTACAATATCACCACAAAGCTCGACTTAGGGTCGGTTGTTTCAAGTTGGATTAAAATATAAGTTCATTTGAAGCATAGATTTTTGCGTTCTCCGCCAATTAAACGATCCGTTTCCGAAAAATCTATGCTTTAAACGAACCTTTATTTTAATCCGACTTGAAACAACCGGGCCTCAATCGTTTTATTTGAAATAATGGTGATAGAAGTAGCAGATGGCTTGCATTCGAAGAGTAAAAGTTTCCGTTGAGTAAAAAGGCAATTTAAAAGAAACCGAACAAACAGCCCTGATTACGCGACCTCCCGGGAGACCTAATCAATGCCACATGCAGCGGCTGTGTACCCTCAATAGAGCCAAATCATCTATTTACCGATGCAATCCGCGATAGAAACAACAAATTACTGGCAACCCCGCTTGCTCACGCGAGGCTTTTTGCCGGGACAAATTGCCGAGGTCCATATTCAAGATGTGATTGCTCGTGATTGTGCTGGGCGAGCTTAATTATTCTTATATCCGATTGAAGTTAGCTAGATCGTCCTTTATGGTGGTGTAAGATTACATGTAAGTGTTGGTCGTATTAGATTATTTAATACAATGTCGGGGAGCACGCCTCACATTGAATGGGGCTGGTATAGAGAGAGTGACAAAGTTTAAATACCTTGGAAGTATCCTAGCGGAAGACCTCGACCCAGAAACCGAAGTCAAATGCAGAATTGAAGCATCGCGAGCTGCTTTTAACAAAATGAGACAGATATTCTGCGATGACAATCTTAACCTGAAACTTCGACAGCGACTGGTCAAATGTTATATATGGTCAGTCCTGCTGTACGGAGTGGAATCGTGGACCCTCAAAGTGAATAGCATGAACCGGCTGGAGGCGTTCGAAATGTGGATACATCGGAGAATGCTCCGGATACCCTGGACGGATATGGTCAGCAACACAAGAGTTCTTCAAAGAGCTAGAGTGAATAGAGAGTTGCTGACAAATATCAAAATCCGAAAGGTATCGTATTTGGGTCATGTGCTCAGAGGAGGTGTTGGAAGGAGACAAATTTCCTGGCTCCGCAATATACGCGACTCGACGGGCATAAGAAGTGTTGGAGAGCTGTTTCGTGCTGCCCAGGACAGGGACGCTTTCTCTCGGGTGATAGTCAACGTTGGGGGGACCTGACATTACACCAAAAGAAAAAAAAAAATACAATGTCAGTGGTGTTCGAGATAGACTAACTAACTGTAATAGATTTGAGGAACGTATGTCGCGACGCCAAAAAGTGACTGCATGACAGAGAGAGAGAATGTATAAAAAGGCGCGTGAATGTCGAGTCGAGCCTCTTTTACTACCATTGTTATCGAGACCGCATCTCACTATATAAACGATTGTCTAAACCATTATTGTCACCGAATAAATACGTTCGAGAACAAAGTCTTTACTTGGAGCAACCTCATCCCGAAACAAGAGTATTACACTAACCAACTAACTAACCATCACGCCATTTCCCCGCAGGGGTAGGCAGAGAGGATTGAACGCCACACTCTTCTATCCTGGCACACCACTTTTGCTTCGGCCACATTCACACATCTTCTCATACAAGTTCTACGGCTTTTAACGGGGCCATCCTCAAACGCTTGCTGTATCTGATCGTGTCAGGTCTTTCGCGGGCGCCCTCTATTTCTGTTGCCTTCAACACTCGCCTCATGTATTTTCTTAACCATCCTTTCCTCGTTCATACGTTCCACATGACCAAACCATCTCAGCACTCCTTTCTTTATTCCATCTACCACACTACAGCCAGCATTGCATTCACGTCTAATTTGTTCATTTCTCACTCTATCGACCAAAGATTTTCCACACAAGCGTCTTAGTGACCGCATTTCTACCGCATTCAGTCTACTTTCATTCCTCTTTTACCAGTTCCAGGCTTCACTTCCATACATTAGGGTTGGCACTTGAACGCCATTATGTACCGCTAGTCTTGCTTCCTTTGACAGATTCTTATTTGATGAATAATATTTTGTATTTTGCTATTTAAACATTTCATTGATTAAGTATTTATGCATACGATATACTCATCCGAATTCTGAACTAAGCAATATTGCTATTTCTTCTGTGTATAGTTTTCTGGGATATTCTGCCGTGTATATGTGACCTCTCTGGCCAACGTTTCGGATCCCATTGAAGGGTCCATCATCAGGGCTGACGCCGTTTTTTTATGTTTTATTTTTTACAAGTTTGAAATTAATGAATTCAATCAATTAGAAAATAATTAATTAAAATAATAATTGCGAATAACTTTTAACGTTTGTTTACGTTTAAGAGCTCTCTGATTGATTGAATTCATTCATTTCAAACATGTTAAACTTAAAACATCGAAATAGGCGGCAATACAATGTTATACATACCTGTCAAGATTGAGATAAAGGTCTGACATCCCAGTATTGCTATTTTCAGAATAGCACAGAATGTGTTGTCACAAGATGGTAAAAGCAGAAAGAATTGCACAAAATCAAGGATTTTTCGCACGACTGCAAGACAAAAATTTACAGTAACCTACATATTTTAAACTCAAGTGGAAATTACTACAAAGGTGTAGTACAATCTATCAGCGTCGCGAAATGACTAGATCGCGGTTCCCTATAAATACGTGCGCATCGTAGCAGAGTTGTTGACAGGCGACGCGACGCTTCGGCGAATACACAGATAAAGCAGCAATTTACTGTCGCCAAAAGATAATAAATATAACAGGCAATTTAGTGCAAATTCTGACCATCTAAAAATAAAACCATTAAAATTTCCACCTGAAATTAAAGCCGCTTTTTATACAAATAACAACTTAGGTAGACTTTTAATAAATTCTAAAGATAAAGAACATAAACTAAGCTATTCAGGGATTTATAAACTCAGGTGCAACGATTGCCCTGCATTTTACATAGGAAAAACAGCTAGAAATATAAATACAAGAGTCATTGAACATAAAAGATGTTTAAATAGTGTAGGCTATTCAGAATTTGCAATTCATTTAATAGAAAAAAAAACACACATTTGACCAATCTTCGGGTGTAGATGTACTTCACAGAAATGACATAGGTATTCGTCTCAATAATTTAGAAGCTTTAGAAATAAAAAAAAATTTAAAAACAAATAAAAAATATTTAGTAAATAAGCAACTTGATTTATCGTGTAGTCCAATTATAGATATATTCCCCTTCCAATTAACTACACCCACCCACACCCACTCTCTTTCCCTCAACCCCCACCACAGTTGACGTTCTGTCTCTTTCTTCCCTTAATGCTTTCTTAATCGTTCGTAATTCTGTTTTTATTTAGTTAATATCTGAACCCTGATGAAGACTCAGTTGTGAGTCGAAACTAGTTGGTTTTAACTCAATAAAGTGGTGTTAAACAAAAAGTTATTTTATTTAAAGATAAAAATAATGCACCTACTCACGTATGAGAAGTGTTCCATAGTATTAGAAAAGAACAAAAGGTTTTTTAAGTGGCTAGTGCAAGATTTAGCGTTAATTAAAGAATAGTGCTCCGGTTAAGTTTGTCTCCAGCGATTTTGTGTAATAAATAGTGATTTATTTGCTTCCTTAAGCCATGACCCCATCGCAATTTTTAACCGTAATAAAGTTGATGGGATTGTTAACAATTTGTGTTATTATTGTCCGTTTATTTGCAGGAAGCTTTGACGACGTCATTTATTTACATTTTTTTTATTAACGCTTCAAAAGGCCAAGAAGACCAACACAAGCGAAACACATCACAAAATATCCAAGCTCATAGATTAATTGTGACCTCACCGGGAATCGAACCCGGAACCCTCGGTGTGAGAAGCCAGTGTCCTACCCACTGGGCTACGAGAGCCACTAATATATAATGCATGGCATTATTTCCTCTTAATCATCTTACTGTCTAGTTTTTTTTAAACATTGATTAACTTATTAACGGATTTACCAAGTATTTTTCCCAAATGTCATTTTTATAAATGGTATTTCATAATTAGTATTTTTGATATTTTATGTACATTTCAAAGGTTGTTTACGTTTTTTGAATATTTCTTGCTCGTATTGAATTTAAGTTTAATTTTAATTACGGCCTTTCATGCTCTAAATATACGTTTATTATGCATTTGTATTGGTTCAAATTCTCCATTCAATTATACACAATTCTAGTTCTAAAGTTCTAATGAATTCTTTAAGTGCACATATTTAGAAACCATATTTGCTACGGATGATAAGGTGGAGATATATTGCGAAAATAGGGTGGTGCAAAAAAAAAGGGGATGGTAGAGTAAACACAGTTCTCATAAATATAACTTTTTCCTCCGGAGTACGACTAGTGTTCCACATAGAAGTTATGGTAACAACACACGTTTGGAAATGTAGTCTATGCATGGCAAAATAATGATAGTCAATGCAAATAGATTGCAAATGCGGTGAAATTAGTGTACGATGTAATGAATTTTGTATACTTTTAGCATTAGTGATGTAATTAAAAATGGATCACTCCTGAAACTATGAAGTCAACAGAAATAAGAGGTTGTCAAGTTGAACGATAAAAATAACTCTCATAAAAAACACGCTCCAAATTTTTATAAGTCACTTAGTAGATTCGATAGGGAGGGAAGAAAAAATCATAAGCTATACCAAACTTTACCTTGTCTCTCGGCGTATTTTTTTTGCCATGAATAATAAATACTCCTTAAATAGTAAGGGAGAAAAAAAACTTTAAAAAATCTAAAATCATGATGGAATTGAAGTGTAATCAATACATTATATTTTAATTTAACTGTGTGCATTCTAGTACATACGTCAAATAAAATGTACACGATTTAAAGACTATTCTTCTTAAAACCATACTTATATGGTTTTATAACACTTCTTTAATAAAAGTGCCTTGCTTCTTTGGTTAATTATTAAAACATTAATGTCTTTTGTATAATTTTAATAAATGTTTTAGGTTGCGTATCTATAAAATTCTTGCACTTTATATAATACTGTAAAAGCTCCCTTTTACTTGTATGTTAGTGAGAAAAAATAAAATTTAAATGTTAAGTTACTCGTATCGTGTCACAATGAATTTTTTATATTTATTTTAAAAAAAAATTTAGGACTTTCTATTCTACACATAAATAATTTTGGTCTGAAATTTAATCAATTAGAATCATTAGAAATTAGTGAAGCATGTAATAGTAAACAAAATGTTATTAATAATCAATTTAATTTAACCACTAACTCAATGCTATATTTTTTTCCAATAATTAGTAATCAAGCAATAATATTTAAAAATAATTCTTCAAATAATCTAGAAAAACATAAGACATTATTCATTTTAATATTTTGACATTGATAAAACACCCTGACGATGGAAATTTTTTCCAAAACATGTAGGTGTAATTAATGAGTATAACTAGATTAAAACAAATAATAAAATACATACAGATACATACAAATATTACAATCAATATTTAAAAATGTCAATCTATTATGTTGCTGAATCAATTGAAAAAAAAGCTTAAATGTTATTTAATAGGCAGATAAATTTATTTTAATTTTATTTCAATACTTACTGATACTTATAATGTTAAATTTTATGTTTTCTCTCAATATTATATGTTATTATCACTTATACGCATCTTTTACAATGCATATTTTAGAAAATGTAGAAAATCACCCAATTCCTACCTAAATTTCAGACTCCCAGGATGGTGTTGTAACCCTTAAAAAATGAATGAGAGACAAATATACAAATACACCTGTAGTATATAAATACAAATTTTAAATCTACCTCTGAATATTTTTATAATTTTCTTTGAATTGAGTAGATTCCAGAGCTTTGTCGGTTATCCCGATCTTCAATATGCTCGGGAGAAACAACGTGGGAGTTCTCCAGATGCTGCTGATGAACCAGACAGGTAAGCAGAGGCAAACAAATCAGTATATTGAGATCACTTCATCAAAAGGTTGTGAATTCCGGGATCCCAAGATTGTATGTATGTGCATTCAGGTTGTATGACAGAAGACGAGCTGTGAGAGAAGCCTGGAATTAATTCACTTGTTAGATCAAAATGCAGGAAATGAGATCACCGCCCTCGGGAACATACCTTGTTCAAAATTATAAACTTTATTTATCAACTAATTCTTTTGTAATTATTCTTGCTGCCTCGTTCCTGTATTTCGAAAGTTTTCGTACGAAATAAATTTATAAATAAAATAAATACAGAAAGCTTAAATAAATACAATGAAAATTAATGAAGAATACTAAGCAATATTTTTCAAAGGTTTTTTAGAAAAATAAATTAAAATAAATACAGAAAGCTTTAATTAATACACTGAAACTTAATGAAGAATATTAAGCAATATTTTTCAAAAGTTTTTTAGAAAATACAATGAATGATTTGAATGGAAATGAATGAAATATTATTCGGTATCCAAAAATATACTATGCTAGAATTAAAAAGTATTAGAATTAGCATAAAATACATTAAAATAGTTTTTCTTGAAGAAAATTGTTTGAGAAGAATAAATAGAATGATAGCGGCACTCAGCGATAAAAAATTTCATTGAGTGTGGATTACATTTCAATTAATTAGAAATTTTCAACAAAGAAAGTTTCCACTTTGAATAAGAAAAAATATGAAATAATAATATAACAACGAAAAGCATGCAACAATGTTGTTAGACTTTCATAGCCGTTCAGAATCTTCTGGTTTATATTTTCTGGGATATCTTACCGTGTTTTTACGACCTTTCTAGCGGACCTTTCGTTGCTGATGAGTTGTAATGCCAATTGTGTTGATGATAGTATTGGCTTGCAATATCTTGTCAAAAGCAGGATGCATTGATGTCTGTCAATACCGTGCCTATAACAGGGTGTGTGTATGCCTATGTATTAGTGATGGGTCCGCTCTGTACTCACTACTACAATGTAGTACTACACTACATTGAAGTGCACACTTCGCACGTTTTGAAGTGTAGTGCACACTACAAACTACAAACACCAAAGTTATTGAAAGTATAAACTTTGAAGGACCCATGAAGAAATTTTTGGAAAGTTGATGTAGCTAAACGAAGAAACTGTAACAACCCCCCCCCCCCCCATGGTTTGAAAATTTTTTGAAATCGAATGAAGAAATCTGGCTGGCGACTTTTTTTTTTAGGTCGTCAAATGTTACTTTGGAGAAAATATCGTCATTTTTCATAAATATTAATACTACAATTACTTCATTAAGTTACTTCACTTCATTAATACTACAATTACTTCATTACTTCACTTCATTTCGTAGTACTACAATTACTTCACTTCAAGTAGTTTTTACTACAATTGTAGTGTACACTTTGTAGTCTTCAAACTGGTGAACGTGTGTGTGTTGTAGTCTTCATTTTGAAATGTAGTTTTTCCCTTCGCTACTATGTATCCAATGTCAATACCGTGTCGAAGACGTGTATTGTCGTCATAGGTTGTCATAAGTTGTCATCGTCGTATAAGTTGTCTTTTGTTTATTCCATCTATTGTCGGTTCACGATATTTGCGGAATTCGCAACGAGGTTGTAAATAATTTAATAATTTTAAAGGAGGAGGTAAATAATTTTCTGTCTAGAGTACACCTAAGGACTATTATTGCATATATATTGCAGTCATATCAAAAGTTTGTGTATCGCAATGTGCATATATGTATATATTCATCTTGGAAATACCTCGTAGATATGACGGCTCCGAAATCCTGATTTTTTTTATTTATCCTGAGAGTAAACATAATAAATAAAAAAATATTTGAGGATAACAAGGGGCACCAGGAAATAGTCATATTTATTTGGTAAAACTCTTCCGTTAGATTATATAGGATTCGAGAAAAATAAATACAAAAATAAAAATTTTAGAACTCACTCAAGGCGATCAAGAGTAGACAAGTTGCATACTTCGTGCTACAGAACCTATTGAGGTCAAAACAGCTAACCAGACAAACCAAATTCCATGACCACAACGATAAAGCCAATTGTCGCATAGGAATGTGAAACCCGGAACCTTACGGAGAAACAAGAAATACAATCAAAGTATTTTATAACATTCTTAGCGAAACTCTTGGATCAGTTGTAATCAATGCCCGAAGACACGATGTTTGTTTTATTTGCACCAATAAAACAGTCCACAATTGGAAGACTATAAGGCAATAGATGTTCGTGTAAAC
Organism: Agrypnia vestita; assembly: GCA_016648135.1. Taxonomy (NCBI): domain Eukaryota; kingdom Metazoa; phylum Arthropoda; class Insecta; order Trichoptera; family Phryganeidae; genus Agrypnia; species Agrypnia vestita. The sequence goes on along the minus strand of JADDOH010006515.1, from coordinate 16,131 downwards.
TCGATGTAAAGCAAACACTGTGCAATCCAAAAATCAAATGATTTGAGGATACAGCGATGAAGTGTAAAAGGATTGATTAAAAAATACGCTAATGTTTGAATTTCACGATGTATACATGTCTCTGACGTATCTTGATATTTATTTATTTCTATATTTATTTAATACACGGTACAATGTACCATTAAAAAATAATGTATATAAAGATGTATCGATTGATAGGTAGATAAAAAAAAGGAGATAAGCTATAATTCTATTAAAATAAACTCATAATAAAGTGATAAATAAAAAAAATTAAAACATTAAGCGAGTGACATAAAGTATAACAAAATTACATCAAAATGAAATAATAGTAATCAAATCAAAAATGAAACTCAACAATCAATAAAACAACAACAAATTAGAAAAAATAGTAAACAAATTAAGTCTGAAATTCAAGAAGCAACAAAATTACAATAAAATGAAATAATTGTAAACAAATCAAATCTGAAACTCAAGAAGCAATAAAAATGACAATAAATAAAATGAAATATTAAATTCAAAAAGCGAAAACAAAAGACAGACATGACATCAATAATTTATTATAAACGACCGAATTCGTCCAGAAGGGCTTTCTTGTAGGCGGCTAGCGTTTCCGAAAAAACATCCGATAGGTAGCCATACTCGTTTCCTAACCTATGTATGGAGCCTTCTAATAGATGAGCTATAAAGATAATTTACACTAACATTGTCACAATGAAACGATCTTCCTCTTCTTCTTCATCAGCCTTCGTCTTTCCATTGCTGGATATAGGCCTCTTCTTTATTTTTCCATTCTTCCCTGTTGTTGGCTAATTTATTGTAGCCATTTCTTTGCCCCCACAGCGACAATATCATCAGCCCATCTCTTTTGAGGTCTTCCGATGCCTCTTTTATTTTCCCAAGGTCTCCATTTCAGAACTCTGGGAATCAATCAAAGTATTTTATAACATTCGGAATGAAACGATACACTTTGATAAATATATTTAAACGATATATATTGCTTCTGTTGGATGCATACTTTATTTTTAAATGTTGAAAAGGTTACATAAATATGTTATTGCGTGTGTAGTGTGCTCGACTTCTTACTTAATATTTCAAAATTTCGGCCAAATACCATTATGATACTCAGACCCCGCATTTTCCGGACCCCTGCGACTTACTCCTATTCCTGAAGATGAAAAATAACACGAATGGACGACATTTTGCCAACACTGAGAATTTTGAAACTAAGAAACTAAACGCCATACTGGCACAAGCGTTTTATATCTGATTAGGACAACTTTTAAGGGGCAATATTAACACTTTACACTCCAGACTATTCGTGGCACAAAATACCAGAAATTTAAGTAAAAATGTTACATAGTACTTATAATGTTAAAAAAAATTAAAGTAGCAAATTATTAATTCGTCATATCTACTTATTACCAATGCATTCACATCATCCTTTTATGCCCAATGAAATTTGATTCGTCAATAGAACGCTGATTTTCGTACTTTTTATCACTAAAAAAAACTACTCATCTTGTCAAAAATCACTCAAAAAAACTAAAAACAAATTCACTCGCACTGAGTTCGAAATCCGATTCATTTTATTGGGTTACAAAAATGTAAACTGATTTATTTGATGCGCCATTGAAACTGGATGATAAATTTTTGACAATGCATACATCCGAATAACAGAAATAACTGTATAGAACTAATATAATGTGATGTGTTTGTACGTGCTCTAATGGTACTAGGATCATTTTTTGAGTAAAAAATACGTATATTGTTTGCGGCGATATACATATACAGTCGCCAACGGAATAAAAAGTATTAATATTGATTAATTATATATAAAGATTTTTTGCGAAAAACGAAAACTACGCGTATTTTTTAATCAAGCTTTGTTGGTAGATTGTAGATTTTGACCCGGAGAACTCAAATTTGTCTCAAAACGAGTTTATTCATAGAATGGACATATGTGTTATCCATCTTGTTCCTGAATGATGGATAAGTGCTATTTAAAATGACGATGAATAAGAATTATGTGTTAAAAATATAATTTTTATTTAAAATCTGTACTCTACATAAAAAATTTGAGTTATTGATTAATATTTACTATAGTTTTGAAGGGAGCAGTCCCTCTCATCATCAATTATAATTAGTCGCTTATTAGTTATTAAATAAACGTCATAATGTTTGGGGAAAAACTGCTCCCCTCAAAACTATATAAGTAATCAAATATTGTATATACAGGGATTAGAACAAAGGCAAAAATATTTTTAAAAAAATTTAAAAATTTGTATGCAGTCACCGAGGACTAATTTAAAATTTACTGATTTATGATTTATGTTTCTATCCCCTTCAGAATGATGTTTCCCATTCCCTTCAAAATAAGCTATGATTTCTATAATATCCCGAATTCAATAGATACATTAATGATAAATTACTAATCCTAGATGATTACATTTTTTTTTTAATTTTGCTGCCTTTCTTTTATACCCTACTTATGTAGCACAAAGTCAAAATAAAAATCATATTTTAAATTAAAATGTTGCACCAAGAAGAAACTGCCAAACCTTTCCATGATATTATAAATTATGAAATTTATGATGCTAGAAGTTTACAGCCCAACACTATTTATAAAAGGCAATGTTTTGTTTCACGTTTTTTCATATTCAGAATATTTTGAGTAGGTTCAAATTTTTCGTGAACACAATACTGGATTTTAACCCCATTATTAATCAAGATACATTATAGATGTCTCATAGAGACGAAGGTATATTTTGATGTAGGAAAGCAGATATGGAAGTCCTTTTGGGCATTTATAGGGCTTACGACCTATCATGCGGCTGGCTTAAGTGATCGCTTTACACAATGTTAAGTCACCATTTCCACCCATGATAGACAACCATATTTATCAAATTTTTGGAAATTGAATATATTTTTAACCTTCACAACTTGTATCGTATGTGAGTTGTCTTTTTATTACCGTCACCTGCAAACCAAAGCTCTTTCATTCCCATAATCGAATACAGATGTCACTTTTGATAACGAGGTATCTTTGGTTAATGTTAATAATTCGGAAGAATCTTATATACACATGTAAAGTATATTGCTTTTGTGGCATTTAATACCACAATTCATAAACCACCAATCTAGGCCACACACACACATACGTGGCAAGAATTCCGCATAAGCAGATCGAGGCACGAGCAGGGTTCACCAGCTGTCTACGGGTCATCGCACCGTCAATAATTCCGACGATTTATCCACACACACAGCTACACTTCAAGAAACTTATTTGTTCACAAATCATCTAAAAAGCAGCAACCGCCCTATACGGGCATGTCAGTCTTCCATCGACCACCAGCGTGAGGCGGAGGCTCTCGCCCTTCGAGTATCTATCATTGTCTTTGTAATCGTACTTAGGTAAAACTTGTAAGCATTCTACGACTTTGGAGAGTCCCGTCACATGACAGGTGGTGACCCTTAAAAGCAGTTTCTCCAAATCCGTCACACACACCGTCCTCAACCAAAAACCCCCAAACTTTAAAAACTCCAAGCAATATTTTATTTAAAAATTTATAGACTTTGCCCTAAATATTTTTCCCGTGGATTACTTCTATAATTTAACAAAATGTACGCATCCAGCTAGCTCCAATATTATTTCCATTCGATTTCCTCGCCGGCCGACCGTGAGTAGCAATCTCGCACATAAAACAGCTAAGTACCTACCCGCTCTGTGCTGCTCGCTTCCACGACCCGACGTGTTGATCCGTAATGAGCTTACTTGTGATGAGTAAACATGGCTACCGAAGTTGGGGAAACTTGGCCCGTCTTGGCGATGGGCAGCGAATCGCGGAATATAGCCGCCTCATACCGAAGCCGCGTGCATTAAATATACTACTATATATATATATATATTATATCTATATATATTATATATATATTTATATATATATATATATATATATATCTATATCAAATATTTCGATTTCTTACTATATTAAGAATGTTCTTAGGTTTTCACGGCCACTCAAAATCTTCTGGGGTATTATGCCGTGTTTCACGACCTTTCTAGCTGACGTTTCGGATCCCTCTGCAAGGACCATAATCAGAGCTGATTTGTTATTGTGAGTGTTGGTGCTGTGTATACCATGTCTTTTGACACGGTATTGCAAGCCAATACTTAACCACAACACCAACACAACATAACACATTGATGGTCCCTACAATGGGATCCAAAACGTCGGCCAGAAAGGTCGTAAAAACACGGCATAGTACCCCAGAAGACACAAACCAGAATATTATATTACATTAGTATATTTTTGACCAAGATAAGTATAGAAAGAGCTGTTTAAGTATAAAAATACCTCTCAAAACGCCAATATTTACTAATTTTTAAAGCTATACTTTTTTAAGGCGCGCTGATGGTGAAAAAATAATTTGCAAAGAAATGCGCGCGCATCATGACTCATGACGTTTTCATATCATGAAGTTACATAATACAAAATTGTTTTAAACTTTATTACCGCCACCTGGCGAAATCCTCGCGATGGCTTATCGCTGCTGCGCTGAATGATGTCAGTCTCTTTGCCGACGTATAACGGGGACCTGTAATCTGCGGATATCTCTTATGTTGTCCGTTTTTGCGGCTCGTTCGTTTCGCGGTCACCCAAGTTCAAATAGTTCTGCATCTCGTTATACGTAATTACACGCATCCATTTTTTCCATATTTTATTTATTTTATTTTCAGTTCGCGGTAGGAATTGTGGATTCATGAAAGTTATTAATTTAAAAATTATTTTTATTTATTTTTCAATTCACATATAATTACGAGTTTTTATTCACTTGTTAATAATCTGAAAACTGTAAAAAAGATTATAAATGTCATTTGGTATCGCGAGTTAAGGCTTTAATGTGACAACAGTGCCATTCAGCGTAGCGTAGCATCTGGTATCGTTAGTGACGGACATTTGGACATTTTTTTACTTGTTTTTTTTAAATAGAGATGCGAACACGGAATACGTGTCACATCAATATTCTTACTTTTTTCAAACTAAGCTAAAATTAAAATTAAACATAAAACTTATTCTGATTAGAATATTCCAGAAATTTTTCATCGGCAGATTATGAATGCCAATGATACCCTGAGAACATTTGCAATGAAATGTGTTTTCATTACAAATAAAATAATTAATACTGTGTCCGTCCGCCTCCAGCCTGGCGAAGATGCAGTAGTGTCGAAACCGTAGACGTATAGCTATTCCGAGTGGTTTATACAAAGTTTTTAATTAATTAAATTTAATAGTTATGTCAAACCACACAGTTAACGCTATAAACATAAAAGTAAATGTATTTTGCTCATTGAAATTGACGGAAAACATAAACTAAGTTATCTCTACTTGAGCTAAATTTTATTTTTCTACTTGAGTTTCAATATCAAGTATGGAAGAATTAAACTCAATGCAGATAAATATAATAAAATTACATGTAATACAAATATTAAATAAATTAGGTCCAGTAGTATAATATAATATTAAATTATATTCACGTAGAGATAAAAAAGTTGAGGTCTTCCATCAATTTTAATAATCATTATGAACAATGTTTACGCCAAATCCATGAAAAATATAAAATATATCAATTTTATCAAATATATTCCTAGCATTTTACTAATAACAAGAATATATTTGTTTTAGTCTATTTTATTACATGTATAATACGGTTTGATTCGTTATAATTTGAATTAGAAACAATAAAATTGATATGTAAAAAGATGATTGGTGAATTCAAAGTTTTCAATTAATAAATTATTCTGCCATACGTTCCCATAACCTAACAATTGTAATCACTTCATCTGGTTCACTATGAAATAATAATTTTCACATTGAAAATGAAAATTTCAAGTGATGTTTTGAAGGAATTTGTATTGAAGTATTTAATTAAATTTTTGGGGGTTGTTGCGTAGAAAAACATACGCTGCCTTTTATTAATTACGTAAAAATATATTATATTATATTCACGGCTCATTTGATGGTACGCAAAACAATAAACGTACGATACTCGTGTGGATATTATATTGTGTGTTAATAACACTGAAACCTTCACCGTAATAATTCTTACGGAGGCTCTCCTCTATAGTGTTATTAATATCAGGCTCTTCATTGAAGGCATTGTTGGCCTGCGAATAAAACCGTTACGGCAAACAAGAAAAGGCTCCGCACAATAAGGAGGAGGCTTTGGGGGTTTTAAAATAGATAAGTTGATAGCGAAAGTGTTTTTGTTCAGCCAAGCCTTTGTGTTGCAAGCATGAGGTAACTCGAAAATATTTATTCACATTTCCTAAGGGAGTTTCTTATTTATAATAATGTAATGAACCCAGTGTAATTAATATATAGGGTTGTTTCGCGCATTGCAAGCGACGACCCTTGACTCAAACCAAAGGCTGCGTAAATCATTCTTGTCATAATACAATCTTCTAAATAAAAATCAAAACACATTTTTGGAATCTGCTTCGAGAGAAAATAATAATTTTCGCTGAAATTAGACCAAAGAAGAAAACAAAAAAAAAATACATAACCTCACACACGTAGGTTTTCATGGCCGTCAAATAATAATATAATTTAACCTGGATTGAAAATCAGATTAACAATATTTGCATAAGTAAGTATGTTCTAAGAACTGCAGACGTCTCCAACATAGTCCTTTCAAATTAATAAAAGGTTTTTAAATTTAAACATGTATAGAACCTTCAAAAATTTTACAATGTGTGGATGTCCTTACGATCGAATTGGTGAACATTGAATTGTGATCACTTAAGCCAGTTCATAGAGGTCGTAAGCCCTGAGCCATCCGACAAAAAGACTTTCATACATGTCTCTCATATACATAATTTCGTCTCTGTGAGACAATAATTTAGCTAAATTTAAATCGGATTTGGGGCATATATTAAAAAGAGACAACCACATACCTATTTTAGAATCACAGGTTTTCACGGCCGATCAGAATCTTCTGGTTTGTGTTTTCTAAGGAATTATGACCTGATGACGTACCCTGCATTGGGATCCAAAACTATCGTATTATAGAAAACACAAAATATATATATTAATATACACATATAAAAATATATATATTAATATAAACACAAAATATACAAAATATAAAAAAAATATAAATATATATATAAAAATACAGAACATATATCTATTTATCAACATTTTTTAATGGGACACTAACAGAGTACTGGGTACAAAATACATAAAAAACAACACATTATCACTATCCCAATTACAAGTGTCTTCAGTCTGCTGTAGCTAATATATAATATATATAATATATATTCATATATATATATATATTGTGACGTAGCAACCTTTGTTCGTCACACCTCATCGCGAAACCTCTGAAAAAATGAATTTATCGATCCCCGCACCAACTATCTGCACCAAAAATTGATTTCAAACCGCGTAGGTACTGCAAATACTCTATGGAACAGAATAATGTCTTTGGTCCTACTGCAGATAGTTTCACAACGGCAGGGACGAAATTACAAAATGGCGCATTCGGAATCTGACACTTCAGCACGCGAGATGTGAACCATTCTGTGAACCCTCGTGTTAATAGAGGGTTTTTTCACGGGAGCGCTTCGCGCCATGGCCAGGTGACGCAGCATGGAGTAAAAGGTGAATCCATTGCAACGCCTGGGGGGCAGCTGCAGAGGTGATGTTCCGGTAATCATCTGCATCGGCAACCCAAAGCCTCGGGGCGGGGTTGTTCTCTGGACCCATAAGGGAGCAATCCTTCTCCAGATGCGAGGCCAGCAAAATAAAGACCCCGACTTGCCTGGTATTCAAATTTTCTCTAATAATCAATTTCACATCACGCCTGGAGCGAGCTGCGTGTTATCTGACTTCGTAAATACAAGAACATGTGCATCAGGTCGAGCTGTTTTAGAAAAAGGGAACATTGCTAAGCACGTGCGGAAGCAGTGTTTGTGCCAGACTATTGTAGCTTCATTGTTTTAAATGTGATATAGTAATTTTGCCCAGATGTCCATTAATTTGCAGAATGTGAATACCACGCACCGACACCTGCGCTGCGTCACCGCCAGTAGTATAAAAGTATTTAGTTCCACTGTCTTTTCCCTCCTTGTATGACGCGGCCACTAGCGCTGATGTCGAGGCGTGGTAAATTAAATCTTCACCTCAATTTATTGTAAAAAAAGGGTTTCAATGTGCAAAATTCCCAAAAATACTTCATAAAAAAATTGTCACCTTCTGTGGCATTATTAATTTCTGTTTAAAATTCATTTGAATAAATTCCCCTTCATCTAAATAATGTTTCGTTGTATTACCCTAGTCATTGAACTGTTGCAACTTAAAATAAGTTAAAGTGAGAGACAGCTGAAGTGCAGCGTACACGACACCGGAAGTACCCTGAGTTTGAATTGTAGAAGTAAGGTGAGTCCGATTCTTCTCCGACTGAGCAAAACTGGTGGCGACGAGGAGTTCTGTTGGGAGCAACAGAACTTCACGTCGTAATATAATATATAATATATAATATATATATTATTATATATATATAGATGTTTAGTATTTAATGTAGTGGGATCATCAATGGACACTTAAATAAATAACTAATGTTATGTGTTATATGGTTTTAATTTATTGTTATAAATAAATTTCACTTCTGATTTTAATATTATATTTGAACGGGAGATGAAATTTTTTTGCATTTACCAAAGCGGTACCCGAAAACACATAAAATGGACTTCAGACAATATTTAATTTAAAATTTTGGCATAACATTTGGCAATCGAATTAAATTGATTATAGACAGGAACTAATATAACAGAACGTGAAGTCCATGGCTTTGGCAGTAGCCGGACTGAACGGAATCAGTCCGATTACAGATTGATTTAATTCTATCGCTTAGTAATCTCTGCTATTTCAATTAAAGTAAGAGTTGTACATTGTCCAGCATTCGGAGACATACTAAGTAATCGTGGGTCCAACAAAATAGTCTGGTATAACTTTCCTTGTTCAGCATTGTTTCAGTAAGTTTTCTTATACTCGTAAGTGTGTTATACATTGTAGACGTTATTTTACATAATAAACTAGCTAAGAAAAATAAGTACAGTTTTAATATTGTAAAAATATGGTTATACGCGACGCGATTCGCCGCGTACGTGGTGGGTGGCACCGATACAGTCCATTTCTCGTCCCAATGACGAGACGAGAAATGGACTGTATCGGTCGAAAAAGGAAGAGACATTTCGACTCAACTTTGTCTCTTGGAGTCCTTCCAGATATCACCTCATTAAACACTTTATTCACTTGGTTGGCCACCAACACACGTTAATCCTGTTCTCCGGTGACGAGATGACGAGATGAGAGAATATTTGTAAGAGGAACAATTAAACACAAGACGAAAATTTAGGACAGGAGGTGAGAAAGTCTGTTCTGTGGCGCTTTAACAACGATATAGCGAGACTTGTTGAAACGAAAGGTAAACTGGTACTCTGGAGTGTAGGATAAATTTTGATAGAGACAAATCAGTGTTGCCACATAAAAAAAAATTAATATTCTGTAAAAATCGATTTCTGTGCCAACGTGACGTCACGAATATCGAACGATGGTAAAAAATAATTACTCATAATATTAATAAAAAATTTTAAACATATCTTAATAAGATGTCTTCCCGGTATCGCCGTCAACAGTGGCCACACAAATGTTAATCAATATATATATATATATATATATCGCGTGTTTCCCTAACCGCCAAGTTTTATCCACAACCAACCACAACTACCCACCGGTGGTTATAGTGGTGGATAGCCCTTGGGGTCACATCGAAAATATGCGAGTTTGGTGGGGGTGGCTGAGCGTGGGTGGGAGTGGGTGCCGAAAATGTGCTTTCTAGCACATTTTTTTTATTATGGGAAGGCCGCAAATGCTTCAGATTGTTTCAAAATAGGCGCGCCGACTGTGTCAGTGAGTCTAGAGGATTCCGGAAAAACCTGCTCTAGAAAGTTCTGGAAGGAGAAGGTTCTAGAAAATTCCCGAAAATTCTATAATGTTCTAAGCTGAGTGGCGGAATGTGTCGGTGTGTCTAAAAGGTTCCTGTACATGCGATAAATTTCTTGAAAGTTCTGGAAGGAGAATGTTTTGGAAGGTTCGCGAAAGTTCTATGACGATCTAAACAGTGTACTAAAAATCTACGCGTGCGAAGCCACGCGGGCACAGCTAGTATATTATAATGTGGATGCAATTCAGGTAGAATGTGCAGGGCGCAAATCACTCTGCATTCGTAATTCGCTTAGTCGGCTGTGAATTCTCAAAATTCGCCGACATCCCTCGCAGTTCACTAAGAAGTGTCGCTCCGGGATAATGGCCACACTCAGTGAATCCCCGTTTTGTGGAGAGCAATTATTATCCATTCAGCGTGGCTCTTCTGCCGCAAGTCCTCGTTAGTTCGCGCAGCCGAGGTGAGAGGTCGCGGCGATGGCTTCTTCATGGACCCTGCCATTGCCTTTTTGGCAACCGGAACATGGCAATAATATTTTTAGTAAATTCAAATCGAAAAAAGTATCCCATAAAAACCAAGTTTTTATTATGCTTCCTTTCTTTGTAAAATTTAACAACAATTAAAGACAAATTAAAACATATAACATAACACATAACTTACAGTAATTAATATATTTCTAAAATGCCAGATGTTTTGAGCTTTGATAAGACACTTCATGCTTTGAAGATTAAATTCTAAAAACATTTGTCAGACAATTTAGATTTTCGACATTCGTAGTGAAGTACCTATTATGTATACTGACGGAGTAATTCAAATTTAGAAAATATTCCGCGACGTTCTTGGGCCACCGTTGCTAATCAAACTTTTCTAATGATTCCAATTTGAAAAAACCATTAAAATTTCTAAAAATCCGAAATTATACTATAATTATTAATTTTTTTTTTACGAAAACTTGATAGATCTTCTTGATCGTCGTCACGAGTCTACTTGTCAAATTTCAGCTCGATTGGATCACGAGAAAAGGTTCAAAAATCGATCCAAAGTTTTTGTTGACGGCAAGCCGGCAAGCAAGCAGACGCCACGAGTTAATATAAAGGGAGTAAAAATAGAATTTAGTAATTCCATTGGGTTGTTTTCATTTTATAAGATACTAGCTTACTTTATTTTTGATGTGTAACATGTTTCCTCTCGCTTTCCTGCAATCTGTGGCAGTGATTTCGTGAAAATGGACGGAAATGCGTAACAGGAAATAAGACGCGCGCAATCTCCTGAAGGAGCACGCGCGGAGCGCGCGCGATGGAAAAACTATCATCGTTTATAAGCAAATCAATGTCCAGTGTGCCATCACAGCGAAGATTTACACTACCAGCCAATGCTTCTGATTTTGTATATATGTTGCGAGACTGGTGTCAATCGTGTGAATGTTGTAACTTTGATATGTTTTGGCTTGTATCTTCGAACCTATCCAAAAATACTATTCTATATATATATATATATCTATCTATATATTTTATATGACTGCAAATCTAAATCCAAAAAGAAAATTTTTTGGCAATTGACAATATGATCATGCTGCAACAGATAAAACTTCCTTGTGTAATTAATTAGCCTTTGTAATATAATAATGTAACATAATATGATATTTTTAGACGACATTATGTTTTACCATCATGCATAAACTTTATGGGCATGTCATGCATGTGTTTGTGCTAAACTATAAAATATAAAATAAAAATAAAATATAAAATAAAGTACATACCTATTACTGAAGTCTATTTTAGCATTCAATCCTCATTGAATGAGCTTCTTATATATAGGTCCAATAGCCAAACGGTAAAATATTTTCTTCCTGATCCAATAAGAAATTGTAATTACATTGAATCCTGTATTGTTTTCGTTTTATCGTATGAAAAAAATAGTTTATGAAGTTAATTTTCAACATTCAAAACATAAAAAAATTGAACGGATATTTGAAGTTGTATTGAGTGATAGTGCATTAAAAATTAATACTAAAAATATAAATATTTATTTAAGAGGACCCGTTTACATCAATTCAGTTATGTAAATTAACTAAACATATTATTTAAAATGATTTTGTTAAAGCCTCCCCAGATACTTATAGCATAGCTTATGACAGATTGAAATATTGCCGGGTTCAAGCTCTTGGTATTCAGAGTATTTTGGATAGATCTATAAACATAGGCATTTACCACATAGATAGTGAACATAAATAGTATCAAATAAAATTCTAAACGTTTTCTCTACACTACATACTGGCATTGCAGTACCTGAACTAATCGTTTCAGTATACCTATCCATAAATAAATAAAATTTACATTAATGTAAACAATAACTTCCTAAATGTATAGTTTTATTTTTCGGCAGTTAATTATTTGTGGCCTATATTGACCGTATTTATCTATAAACCTACACAGCTGGGTAAATCATTACGTCAGGGTGAATCGTTCTACAGTTTTTTTCACACAAACAAATTCATAATATACTCGTATAATGACTATTTGTTTAGTTTTTATTTTTAATGTAAACAAACTTTAATCAATTTCCAACCAACTAACAAAATTTTTCAGTTTTCTCAAATTAATAATTATATCCAACCTCAAACTGATAATCATATCTAATTACAAATATAAAGAGAAAAATTTTCCTCGAAAGGGAAAGGTTTCGGGAATATATCCCGGTATATACCAAATATATAGAGAAAGTATTCTTTTCCTTGCTAATTAATTCACCTATTATTTTTAATAATAAAAAATTAAGTTTCAACAAGGCCAAGAGGCCTAATTACTGAAGCGTGTCACAAAAATGCATAAATTTATTGTGACCTCACCGAGAAACAAACCCGAAACCCACGGTGTAGAAAAACACTCAAGTCATGCTCGCCCACTGGGCATCGAGGAATCGAAAATTTTTATTTATACAATTATATTGATTGCTCGCCACAGTAGGCAATATAATATTTTTAGATAGCTCTTAGCATGAATTTCCGATTCAAAGAAAAAACAAGCATAACAGAAAATATTACAAGTTGACACTTTCTATCGATAAATAATCAATAATACTTGTGTTTGGGGACAGGAGTATGATACATAAGAGCATGATTGAATAAGTAAGTATAAGTTAATAATAGAACAGTGTAGAGAAATACAAACATCATAAGATAAGTATTAGTGACTCAAGTATACTAATTATTTCGGAGTATCGTTATTTTTTATAATTCTAACTATTTTTTGTTTTAATTATGTATATTCTATTTGTTTTATGTGTTTCTTGAATTTCGTATGGTGTTCTTCAGTTCTAATACTCATTGGTAAGTTATTGAAATATTTGACACCTAGATAAGTATGATGGTATAGTGTGGCTGTTTTATTATATTTAGGAATGTTTAAACATCCTACTATTTGCGCTCTTTTGCTATGACTATGAGTATTATGAGTTTGTTGTGTATTTATATTTTGTTGAGTGAATGTTTATTTATGTATTTGTAAAATCTAGGTGTTTGTATAATCTGTCTAATGTTGGTACATTAATTTCTTTAAAAAGTAAATCTGTAGGGAAGGTTCTATGTTTTTTAAATATTACTTCGATAATTAATTTTTGAGTTGTTTTAAGATTCTGTAAGTTACTTTTATAAGAGCCCCCCAACCTATTATTCCGTATTGTAATATAGATTGTCAAAAGCATAATATAGTGTTCTAAGTGATTCAATCGTTAAAATCTTGCGTAATATTAAATATATATATATATATCATTAACTTAAAAAAAATATGCGCAAAAAAAATCAAAAGATCTTTTTTCTATGACTAGAAAATATATCCTTTGATCTTCTTAAAATATATTTTGATATATTACTAAGTCTACTATATTAGTTCCAACACGTAAAAAATAACGACCGGTTAACGTGTTTGTTGGTCTTTACAACTGACGCCGTTTTATTTACAACTCCACATAACATATTCTCTTTGATGTGTATTCTTTTTCAGGGGATTTTGTTCTTCGCGATCCATTGAACAAAATGAATCCATAAATAAAATCCAATACTGCGATTCGTGTACATCACAAAATGTGTATATTTTTACGAACTGCTTTAGAGACATAGGTATTTACTATGAAAACTATAATAAATTATTAGAAGGAATATCACAATACGAAAAAAATCTAAAATCTTTCAGAAATATCGGTTCCTAAAGAATAAGTATTTATTTATAAAAAAAAATTAAAATTAAAATAAAAGAAAAAAAAATTATAAACGATGTTACGGATGTTACAAGAAGTTACGGACCGATAAACAGATTACAAAATTTTTATTATTATTGGAATAATGAATATAATTTTACAAAATAAAACTGATCGAAGAAATTAATAATAAATGACTGTACTTTTACACGTTGGTTCCTAAAGAATAAGTATTTATTCATTTATAAAAAAAGAAATAAAAAGTTACTGTAAAGAAGTTCATTGTTTGTTTATTTATATTTAGGTCGAATATACAAAGTTTGGTTGGACTGTGCCTATCTCGCTGGAAATATCTGTGTTGAGATTTAATTCAAGCCACGGACATTACACGGAGTTACGACAGACGGACGGACAGACAACGAAATTAATGTAATTGAGATTTAATACAAAATCATTTTTATCGCGTTTGTTGCATATTAGATGAATTTATTATTCACTATATTTGTTGCATACATATATGATCCCTAAAGGAAGTCATTAATCAAGATATAATTATAGATGCCTCACAGACACGAAGCCATTGTAGGTATATGAGAAAGCAGGTATAGGTGTTTACAGGGCTTACGGCCTGGCTCAAATGATCACTTTACACAATGTAACGCTCAACGATTCCACGTATGATTTACCACCACGTCTAGAAAGTTATATACACGGTGTTTATGTACCCCGCTTGATTGAAAATCACTCCTATGAGACAGTATATAGATGTCACCGCTGATAGCGAGACTTTCAGATTTTGGAAATATTTATGTTTATGTATTTATCAAATTCATCCGAATGAATAACAATCGAGTTAGCAAACTAGCAAAGATTGCTATTTTCAGAATACGACCGATTGCCCTATATGTCTCCCGCGCGTTTCAAACGAGTCTGTCTTGAGAGGCTCTGAAGTCTTTGGGTACCTAAAATAATAAATTAACAATATTTAGAAATTTTCGTGATTAACTTTGTGGAAGTTCATTGTCATAACTATGAATAGAACACAACGCTGTTTACTTCACACAATGATAGTTTAATTAAACAAATTAATTAATGTGGAGGTGTTACATTATAATGTGGAGGTGTTGCATGTATGCAAAAAAGGAAAAAAATTGGACATCTTGGACAAAAATTGGACAAGTTCATCTAAGGGCTTGTTCAGACACAGCGGGAACCGTTCAGTTTCAGAATCGCGTTTCAAAACATGCGATTTGTGTCATCTGTTCACACAGCCGCGGTTAATAAGCGATTTGTGCGCGCGAAAATAAACGTCAGTTTGACAGTTCTGGTGCCGTTCTCCATCTTTGAATATCAGAGATTTATTCGCTCATTACTTTGTTAACGACGGCCGTCTTCCATGGCAAGACACATAAATATCATTCTGTCAGTTCATTTTTGGTGAATAAATACCTACTTCTCTAAAATACTCTTTTTTTTTCCACCATTTCCAAATATCTCCACCAACTCCTGCCAAGCTTGGTTCTTGGCATATTTGAGTAATCCTCACACTATTACAGGTCTTTTCTACCATATTACAGGTCTTTTCTCCACTTCATCAATAATAAATTCAATGTCAAAGCGATCCATAACCATAGAAAAGAGAATATAATCCACGCGTGCTCCTGTTGTGACATGGAACCGTGCGGTGCCCGCAACGCGACTGTACCCTCTCGTAAGGCCCCATAGTAATAGGATCGTGCGGGCGCCGTGCGGGTCTATTTTCTAGCGGTTGGGTTGCGGGCACCGCAGCGGTTGACTAACCGCACGGTTGTGTCTGAACGATCACATACAAACCTAGGTAAATGAGACCCGCACGGATTTCATGCGATTCTGAAACGGCACGGTTCCCGCTGTGTCTGAACAAGC
>JADDOH010006513.1:0-38105 GCA_016648135.1 Agrypnia vestita | reverse complement strand
TTGTGCAGTGTGTGGTATAGCGTTATCATGAAGCAGCAGTAGCCTAGAGCGATTAACCAGCCTCGGTTGTTTAGCAGCTAGCTTTTCCATCATGGTTTGCAGTTGCTGACAATAGACATCTGCCGTAATCGTCTGGCCAAATTTAAGAAAGCTGTAGTGAACGACACCAGCACTAGTCCACCAAACGCTCACAAGTAACTTTTTTGGAATCAATTTTCGCTTGGGGCATGGTTTGGCTGGTTCGGCAGGGTTCAGCCATTGCGATGAGCGCTTCCGATTATCGTACAGGATCCACTTTTCATCACAGGTAATGATTCGATTTAAAATCCCTTCATTATTGTGCCGGTTGAGTAATGCAACGCAGCAGTCAACGCGCGTTTGTTGATTTGCTTCACTCAATTCGTGAGGTACCCACCTTTCAAGCTTTTTCACCTCACCAATTTGCTTCAAGTGGATTAAAACAGTTTTATCACTAACACCGCAGCCTGCAGCTAACTCGGATGTGGTTTTCGATGGATCCGCTTCCACAATAGCCTTAAATTCTTCATTATCAACTTTGGTCTCCGGCCGTCCACGGGGGCTTGTTCTGCAGGTCGAAATTTCCAGAACGAAAACGTTGGAACCAAAAACGCACTGTGTTTTCTTTTGCGGCACCGTCGCCATACACATCATTAATCCTTCGAGCCGTTTCTGCAGCACTGGTGCCACGGTGGAACTCGTACTCGTAAATAACGCGATATTTCAAGTTTTTCATTTTGTAAACTGAGTGACGCAAAGAAAAAAACAATTGAGGAAAAAAAAAAGAATTATAATTTTCAAAACACAAATACATGAGTAAATAGCTGTATAAATTTGGATTTGGAATTCCTAACCAAAGAGAAGATATTTGAGATCAAATTTGCCAGTACGGCAAAACGTGAATTTCATATGTAAGGACCTAATAATAATAATCGATAAATAGTGGTTTAAAACTATGCGCTTTCTTTATATTAATATTATTTTGTAGTTAAATTAGGTAAAACGAAAAGTGTTTGTTACGAAGTTGAACACCAATTGGGTGACTTTTCAAATAGGTATTTGGAGAGTGAGCTTGCGCTTCCAAACAGTTCTTCTAACTCAAAAACTGCCATTGAAACTTAATCAAAGAGATTCGAAGGGGCGTGATGACGTCTTTATTTATAAATGCAGAATTATTTGTCAGAGCAGCAAACACTTCTCCGCCCGAGCTTCGAGCGGGGTTGAAGAGCTTCAATTATTGTAATTTATTTAACAAAATTAAAACTGTTTTAATTAAGATCCATTCTGTATTCTATAATTTTTTCATTCATTACATTTTTTGGGTCAGACAGTCATTTTGCATCAGTTAAGTAAGCTCGATTTGGAGAAAGATATTGTTTATGAAAATGGGATTGAACATTGACATTTAATTTTTACATTTTTGCTTAAAAATGTTTTTAATTAATAGAGTTACTCGGACCTTTTTTCCTCCATTATCTTTTCGACCAATATATACATCGCATTACCCCTTAAGCGTGCAGACTTTTTGGGCAACATATATTATCTGTATAAGTAGTAGTGAGTGTTTTTATAGTGGTACAGAACTTTAAAATGAAACAAAACACATTAAAGTCATGATAACGGCTATTGAAAGCAATTGGTAATTTTATGCCATTAGTGTTTAAATATTATAAATAAATGCAAAAAAGATTTACGTGCTGTCCGAACCCCTCGTAATATGTTTCCTAGAACAACGCTATCATGGAATCTAGAACGGTCTACAATTATCTACAACCTTAGGGAAACATCAGGAAATGCCTTGAATAACCGATAAGCGATGAGAACCTTCTCCTTAACATTAGAATAATCAAGAAAATTAAAATTGATATTAATAGCGCGGATCTAAGTCGCTACGCAGTTATTGTGTTTGACAGTTCGTTCAGTGCAAAATCAGCCGCGATCCGCGAGACGACGCCCAACGTGGCCAGTTGTGAGGTAAACGAAGCGATAAATAAAGCGAATAATCGAGCGAAGTACCTTATTCGCAAAAAAAACAAAGGGACTTCTATATAAAAGAATTGAATATTCTACGAGCTATAAATACGTGTTACCCAGCGATAATAATAATATTTGCGATAAATATATTCCGAAATAGTGTAATTTAAAGAATTTCTGTTTTCATTCATTGCTCTCTGTCCCCTACTCGTGACAATATGAATTTATACAGTTTGCTGGCGTATTTTTCATGGTAAAATGACAGACCAAACTGACCACAAATCAGCTGTCAACTGTCAAATTGGGTGTCACTAGAAGTGTTGCCAATTCGAAATTCAAACCTATAAAAAATACTCTATATTATTAAACACTAATGGCAACCGATTTTTATGTGTTTTATTTCGTTTTAAAATTATATAGGTACCTAATTATAGATTTTCATTTTTACTCACGATCAACAAGTTTTGTTTTCTCCACACGGTAGTTCTCAAGCATTCAGCTACAATGGCAGCTTTATATGCTTGTTCTCTAACTTTTTCATAAAAGCGTCGTCATCACGATGTGTTTTAATTTATTTAATAGTTTTATATCATTTTTACTTCCTTTCTTTCAACTCGTGGCGTCTGCTTGCTTACTTGCTTGCCGGCTTGCCGGGTGAAAAAACTTTGGATCGATTTTTAACCCTTTTCCCGTGATCCAATCGAGCTGAAACTTGGCAAGTAGACTCGTGGCAACGATCAAGAAGATCTATCAAATTTTTGTTTAAAAAATAATAATTATAGTATAATATCGGATTTTTGGAAATTTTTTTGGTTTTTTCAAATTGGAATCATGAGAAAAGTTTGTTAAACTGGCAACGGCGGCCCGATAACGTCGCGGAATATTTTCTACATTTGAATTACTCCGTCGGTATACATAATAGGTACTTCACTACGAATGTCGAAAATCTAAATTGACTGACAAATGTTTTTAGAATTTAATCTTCAAAACATGAAGTGTCTTATCAAAACTCAAAACATCTGACATTTTAGAAATTTATTAAATTACTGTAAGTTTAGTGTTATGTTATATGTTTTAATTCGTCTTTAATTGTTATATTTTACAAAGAAAGGGAGTATAATAAAAACTTGGTTTTTATGGGTTACTATTTTTCGTTAGATGAATTCTAATTTAAATGAACTAAAAGGCTCTTGAAAAAATAAATGCACTGCAAAGTAAATTATAAAATTTGCGTTTGCAATTGTAATTGGAAATTGTAAAATTTAATTAAAGGGTGAGATCTCGAGTTGGTTCAAGTAAGAGTCACGTACAACGCTCAAGATTCAATTAGTAATTTAACTGAGTTTATTTAACAATAAAACTATGTTGTTATTCAGTATAAGATTGGTAGATCTCTGTGGGAAATGTATTGTTATAAGTTAACAGAAATTTTGCCATTTAAATTCAAAGAGTTTGGCGGCTAGGGACGGTTTAGATCAAACTCTCACTCAGAAACGTGCTTGAGCGCTAGTTGAGTGCTAATAACTAACAGTTGTGTCATAATTATATACTAGCTTTTCGTACCCGGCGTTGCACGGGTTAAGGATTAACTTGAAAATAAATTTTTGGGGAGAAACAAAGTTTCGATTTGAACGGTATAGATTTGCATCGAAAATAAGGGGGAGGGAAAGGGTAAATGGGGAGAGAGTAAATGCCGCCAATGTTACTCGCCGAGTCCTAACAAATAAGTTTCCAAATTTTGAGTCCAATCGGTCGAACGGTACAGATTTGGGAAAATGTCGCCTTTGTTACCTGCCAGGTCCCAAAGCATAAGTATGCAAAATTTGAATCGAATCGGACAAACGGCGTAGATTTGTATACAGAACACACGGATAAGCAGACATTGAGTTTTATAGGTATAGATTTAAAAGCTACATTTGAAAGCTCCCCGAATACTTAAGTAACATTAGAGCAAGCTCTCACTTTTTCACGGCCGTTCAGTCGTTGAGAACACATCAACCCTAATGATGGACCCTGCAATGGGATCCGAAACATCGACCAGAGAGGTTGACTATAATCAACCTCTCTGGTCGAGGTCGTCTATACACGGCAGAATATCCCAGAAAACTATAAGCTAATAATATTAGAGCTTTCAAAAGGAACTTATTAAATTGGCTTTTAATATCGGGTAGAGTGGATACTGAAAATAATAAGAAATTTTGTGGGTGTAAGAATAAACTTGAGTACAGGGATGTGTGAAATTGTGTTTATGCATGTATGTGTATGGTATATATGTATGAATTTTGAGTAATAAGTGGGGTTGTGTGATGTGAGAACGTTGTTATGTTTGATTTTATTTTTTATATGGCAATGTCCATAAACAGGCTTTTTGCGTATTTCTTTAATTTATCCGGAAATCACTTATTTATAGGTTGTATGCTGTAACTATACTTTAAATTGGAGAATGTTCATAATTAAATTAATACAAGTACATATTTATGCGTATCTTAGCAAGAGAAATGCTACAAAAATTTATTGATAAAATAAAATAATTATGTAATTAGGAAACAACGTAACAATAAATAAAAAATATGTATAAAATATCTCCAAAAACAATACTGGTATACAGATCAATTTTTAAAAATATAAAATATTATCTCTGCATGCTCATCGCTGTATTACAATATCCTTTATCCATACATCATCCCACTTTGAGAGCATAATTCTATCTGTGGTATACTCGTAAACAAATCCGTTGAGCAAACAATTTTAACTAGCTTGTAATGTGTAGAAAGAGACAAAAATTCTTGTTCTTTGGTTTATGCTACTTTGAGAATAAAATTCTATCTACAGACATACTCATAAACAAGTTTCTCAAGGCAAACAATTTTTATTAGCTTGAAATGTGCAGAAAGAGACAAAAATTCTTGTTCTTTGCATTATGCAACATTGAGAGCAAAATTCTATCTGTATTGTGTACATACTCACACACAAGCTTTTTGAGGCACAATTTTTATTTGCTTGAGATTTATAGAAAGAGATAAAAACTTTTGTCCTTTGCATCATACCACTTTGACAGCAAAATTCTATCCGTAAATAAATCCGCTAAGGCAAATAATTTTTACTAGCTTGAGATTTATCGAAAGAGACATAAACTCATGTCCGAAGAGAAATCGTTCTAGAAGGTTTTCAACTAAGCGTAAAACTGTTAATTACATAGATTTTTTCATTTATTTGATGGGGAGATTCAAATTCACTCAACTGACAAACGAAACAAATATACTGATATTGAACATTTGGCGTACAGCAAATGTGAAGTGAGGCACAAGACGGTATGTATACCGGGAATGTCAAGAACTGTCTCCAAAGAATTTTGTATTCGTATCTCAGAGACTGTTTCGAGTCAAAATTCTTCTAAAATCAGGTTGGATTTATATTACGAAAGAAAATTCCTCAAAATTTGCAAAGATTTTCCAGATGTTGGAAGGGCCGTATCGGTTAATTTTCAATTCAATTTACTCAATAAATAATACATACATTTAAAACTTAAATTTAATGAGTTCAATAAATTTTCATATATACTCTCTCTGTATATTTACTAAGAGAGAACGCATATAAGAATTAAGAATAGATATAAGAATTCTTATAAAAGTTGGAGAATCGTGCTACATAAAACCCCTTCAGAAAAAATAGATCAACATACGGACGATATTTTAAGGCATAGCGGTATTATTGGCTTCTCTTCCAACGATATGTAAAACAATCTATGCAAATTATTAGGAATTTGCAAATTAATACTCCGCATAGTCAGTTTAGTATTGATACATAACTCAGAGTTTTTAATCACTGAAGAATAAAATTAACTAACAAATCATGATGTAATAACATCGCAGTGGTATACAGAGAGATTATAATTCGGTACTCTTTTGTTCTAACAAATCACATTCATACATCTTTCCCTCCATACTCGTAGATTGTTGATGCTTTTAACAAGATCATTATATTTAGGAAATACAATATACCATTAACATCTCCGATTCTTTGAATCGATTCAAGAAGTTCCTGTCTCATATCGGTAGAGAATTCCAAACTGAGGTATTTCAGAAAAAATCTTGATAATTGGTGAGGATATGGGAGATTGTCAAGCAGACACTAAAATGGAGAATATATCAAATAGTGAGTTATTCGTAAAATGCAACTGATTATTAATTATATTGGCTTTACAGGTCAGGAATTTCTTGATTGTATAATTCTAAACTGTATTCAAAATAATATTTCTAAATTGTCCAATCTAAGTGTTTTACCCATTTTATTGCATATTTGTCAAACTCCCATAACCTCCCCCCCCCCTCTAACTGTAACAGCAAATGTAGCCATATCTTTGTTCAAAATCAACTTATTTACTTAATGGATAATTAGTATGCATACGTCCTGACAAAAATTCAGTGGTATCGAAACCGGTAGACATAAAATCACTTCAAGTGGTATATTATACAACAAAGTTTTTAAATTATAAAAATTAATAATTTGTCAACTTTTTGTTTCGGATGCAAAGCAACTCTATTATCACATATATGTAAATAAAAAATCTTGTTTTTAGTTCTATATTTTTAATTTTTTGAGTCGCGCTTCGCCTTATGAGGACATTATCAATCTCGGGGGATTGATATTATGGTGAGCCAGACCTGCCCGGACTCTAGTCCCTCGAGCGTGCCAAACGGACCAATCGCACTCGATGGAATCCACTAATGAGAAGCCCGAGGTGCCGGCAATGTGTATATTGTTGTATAACGAATTCTCCAACACGTAAATTTAGTGTCTTCAATAAAGTGACGAGTTAAGTGTGAGTATCATCCTGTATCACACTTGCCAAAATATTATAAGGCGAAACGCGTCTAAAAAAAATTAAAATGTAGAAGAAACGAATGCTTTTATTTTCATTTGTGTAGTAATTTGTAAATTTATTAAAAAACTAATCTTATGCTAATTGTCGAAACATCTTTTATAAAATGTGTAAAATAAGCGAATAAACAATATTCTACCCAGTTGCCAAGCACGTTTCACGACTTTCTGGTACAATTCAAAGAGAAAATTAATTTAATCAAGTGTTGTTGCCTTACACATTGTGTTTGCTGGAAACCCTTCAATAACATTCCTCCATCTCGTCAAGGGTTTGAACCTTCAAGGAGTTGGAAGTTCGCCCGCAAGAAGTGCTGGGCTTATTATTGAATGTACTATTATTAAGGTTAACAAAGACTGGATTTACTGCCACAGAATCTGCTAAAGGTACCCTGTGTATCGACTAGTGTAGCTAGTTGGTAGGATAGAATATATATGTGTACACTCTTACAGTCAGATAGAGCTTCTATTAAATTTTAGCCAACCGGAAGTCTTGAAAATCTATTGAGTATTTTGTAGAATACTATAAAGTACTGTTTAAGAGGAAGAATATAGACAAATTTTACAAATCAAAGACTTTTTTACACGTTACGTATGTTTTCACGTATAAACATGTAAAAAGACATATTATAAACACAGACTTCCAAATGTATAGACAAATATAATATACGGACTTAAATTTCTTGGTACACGTTCCGGTTCCATAGACGTTTCCAATACGTTTGACCTTAAAAAAATTACTTACTGCAAGTGTAAATTTTGAAAAAATTATGAAATATTTTTTTTATTATTTTAGTAAATAAGTCACGCTTTATTACATAAATATGTTTTTGCTTCAAAAAATTCGGTGTGGAACGAAATTTAAAAAATATTTAGAAACCAACTCTATCGTGAAAAATACGCTTTGTTTGCAAAGGGATTTAATTATGCAAAAATAAATGAACTTCAGTTTAAAAATGTCTTAAATATACACAAATGGGAATTCCAATGACCCAATTCCCCCGCCTGATGAAGGGGTTTAGTTCATCTCTATACAATTAATGAAAATACACAAATAAAGTGAAGGTGTATTTCCAACTATAAAAAACTCATGTAAGATGAATTGTAGAACTATACGGTGTTCTAAGAAATGGTGAAAAAAAGTAATAGTGGAAACCCAATTAAAAAATATACAAAATTTATTCATACATTCATATTTTGATTAAGAAAAAAATGGTTACTTGCTTATCATCATATATATTGAATTTTTTTTTAAATCTTTACTGTTTTAATTATAAAATTTGGAAATCATGCTTGAACAAATAATTAATGCAAAAAATATATTCGGTCTTTTTTGTAGATCGTGTTATTTTAAAATCGTGTAAAGAAGGAGTTAAATGAAGTTATTAAAATAATAAAATAAAAATATCGATTTAGGTTGGTATAGTAGGTATTGGTTTCTTCGAAATAAGTGTAATAAGTGAAAAATACGACACCGCGTCGAAAGTTTGAGTCTTGGGTATCAATTTCTTAAACGTCGAGGATAGAATTACGAATCGAATATTCCCTTTAGACTCCTGTTTGTGTTTGGAATTTGTTTTAAGTTTATTTCTGTAGTATCCGATATAGTCGAATTTTGGCTAAAAGTTTTCAATGAACTGAAAATTTAGTTTATATAAATAAAATAGATTTTTCACATATTTTTTTTTTCTAAATATCATTATAAATTGTAAACGCGCGTAATTTAAAGCACGTAACATTTTTGACAAAAATTATTTACTCAAATAAATTATTTACAATTGTTACTCAATTCTAACCTGATTTTTTTTTTATTTAAAGCGGATCTAATAATTCACTTTATTCGCTAGCAAAATTTTGACGTCACATGTGACGATGAAAAACTAATAATACTGGGAAAACGCGAGTGTAGAACTGTTAATAAAAATTCCCATATATCGTTCTCGCTGAAATTCAAAACGCCAGTATTAAAAACAGTCGCAGAAATTGTATCAATACATAATTTGATTTAGTGCCTTGTTTAGCATAAATAATTTAAGAAATCAATTCAATCTGTTGAAAAAAATTTTATAATTTATCATACACATCATTTTCAAAAATAGAGTTTTATGTATATTAATAAACATCTGGATTCTATGAAAACCTTCGCTTGAACTTTTTTTGTGTATTTGTATCGTTTTTATTAAATAAATAATTCTGATATACTTATTCGCTTTATATTGAGTAGCTTGTTGGTTCGAATCTCACTCCAGAACAGCAAGTTAGTCCTTTTTTCATAGCACAAGAGTTTAGCTTAATTTGAAAATAGTAAGAATATTGATGTGACAAGTGTTCACATCTCTATTTTGATTTTTTTTAAATTCTCATCATTTCATTTTGATAAAGAAAATCTTTTTAATAATACGAAAATTCAATTTAATATCCGTGGCACTGAATCCACAATATGTGGTATGCGGAAGCATATGAAATTATTGTTTTAAACTACTTTGTAATGAAAAATAAAATCTTTTTCACAGAATTTTTAAACTTAATTCAGCCGTATTTACCCTGGCATTAATTAAAGTATTTTCTTTGCGCTATTTGCCGTAAACATCTCGACAGTGATAAATATGATATTTATATAAGCCTGAAAAATAAAGCAATTGAGATATTTTCTCGTCGATCTTCATAAAGTCTTATGAGATTAATACGAAAAGTAAAATAAAAATTCTTTGCCATATTTTGTAGGCTTTTTCAAAATTACGAAAATAAATACAGGAATTTTTTTTACGACACAATTTATTAAAAGCCACTAAGAAGATTTTTTTAATTTCCCACTACTCGTATAAACGACTCTTACTTTTTTTCAAAGTAATCTAAGTGCTTTGCTATGAAAATAGGATTAACTTGGTTGTAGTGCGGGACGAGAATCAAATCCCCGACCTTGATAACTAGGCGAGTGTATTATCATTAGAGAAACAAACATGAATTTTACATCAAGATACATTATAGATATCTCATAGAGACGAAGCTATTATTTATTTGAGAAAGTATGTATAAAAGTCTTTTTGAGTGTTCATAGGGCTTACGACCTATTGTAAGTGAGTGATCACTTTACACAATATAAGTTCAACAATTCCAATAGCTTCGTCTCTATGCATCATCTATAATATATCTTTAGTAATGATGTCCCCCGGGGTTAAAATCCAGTGTTGATATATACATATTTTAAAAATAGTATCAAGTTAGTACCAAATACGTAAGGACAATGAAATGCAGATGAAAGAATCAATCAAAGATGCGATCAAAATCATTTACATACTTTACTTACTATTTAAATTTTTGCCGGTCACTGTATCATGGTTTTGTGCTATCTTAGACGATATTATGTCATATCCGAATATTTTAATTATATTTTGTCTTTATACCATGTATCGATTACAATGATTGAATATTTTAGATGTTATATATTTTCTGTGTAGGTTAAAATTATTGATATATATTTTTTTTACTGTCTAATTGTCCCTTACCGTTCTCAATGTTCTAAAATATAATGATTATCCACTATCTTATTTTGTTTGTACTACAAACTTAATTTTTACAGAAATCTCTTACTCGAGACAAGCCGCTATTACACGAACTATTCGTTTTATTTAAATCCAACCATTTTTTTAGTATCGCCTGTCGATCCTCATTCACCAGCCCACCCAATGTATTGTAGAGGTAAAATAGAAATTTTTAAAATTTTCAAACTTTATTTCTTATTTCAAAATTATGAGAAATGGAAACCAATTCATAATGCCTAAATGTAAAATAACCCAAATGCAGCATCACTATATTTATAAAGCCATTAATTACTATAATAACTTACCTATCGAGATACGATGCATCAGTAACCTCTCAGGGCAAATCAAAAAAAAATTTTTTTATTAAAATCAAACTTAAATTCATAAATCATTTAAACCTATAGCTTCTTTCAAAATAACTCCAATACTTTCATTATCAATTTACCTTTTTACTGTATTAATAAATAACTTGTATACACTGTGTACCTATTTATTATAACAAGGAATAAGAACTGTGGCTCCCTCATCAGACTCAAGAGCTTCTCTTCACTGATGAGGTCTACATGACTACTAAGTATTTTAAAAAAATGTTTAATCTGATATGTTATATATAAAAACTGTATTTGTACCATAAATTAAATAAAAAAATAAAATAAAAATTGTAATGAAAAATTTCACTACGGATGTTCCCGCTAAGTTGGCTTATTCTACTATATGTTTAGTTGTTGAATATTGAAAGATGTGAATTTTGAATTTATTTTGTATTCTCATGTAATATTTGGATACTAAAAAGTAAGTTGTAAGAGCGCAGTACTTGCGAATTTGATCATACACAATGAAGATAGGTATCAAAAATGAAAAATAAAATTTAATGGAATTGAAAAATCGCGATTCAGTGTGCCTTTATATCTTTACGTTATCATAAAATTATAGGGAAAAAAATAGAGTTAAAGTTGTATCGAAATATTCATGTGAGTCAACGTTTCGTTTTGGACCTGGTACTGACATTAAAATTGCATTATTAATAATACTATATGCTTAAGAATACCAATATAATATTGGTTATTAAATTAAGTAATGTAATTTGGGCGGTTAGACCGCCATAGTCATCTGTGAAGACGCTCCGGCAATTATCGGTATTACGAAAAATATTGATTGTATTATTTGTATGTATCTACTTATATTATTTGATTGGTTACACCAACATATTTCGGAACAACCTTTCCATCGTCATGATTTAATTTAATTTAATAATTTAAACACCCTGACGATGGAAAGATTTTTCCGAAACATGTTGGTGTAATTAATCAAATAATACAAGAGATACATAAAAATAATAAATCAATATTTTTTAAAAATGTCAATCTACAATGTTGCTGAATCTATTGAAAAAATATCCATATTATTTTTATCGGTACCAAATACGTAAGGCAAGCAATGTCACAAATTAATGCTTGTAGCCATGCTTATGCCATTTGTACTCACTCGTTTTGCGTCGTTTTCAGCTCATGTGCGGACCATCCATAGGAAAAAAGTGAAACACTTATGTGAAATGAATGAGGTGTATTCAATGCGTTACAAAGGTAATGGAATGGGTTAGTAATTAATGCAACGCGATTCTACTGTTAATATTATGGTACAAGCGTCAATACTATAATTTGTTACAGGCGCACTCCCGGATTCTACGGACGCTGAGTCTGGTAGAAGAGGTCCTTGCTGTTCGGCTGGTGAAATGAGAATTATTCTCCTCAAGGTCTTTGGTCCTGGGGGTAGTCCTTGGATTTCTCGAAGGGTCGCCGCTCTTTCATTGGTAGCCTTCTCTCGCGCGGCTACTGTGGCTACTGGTCCTATCACTACTATATACTACTACTACACTTTTACAGTACATAATATGCATTTTTTTGGTAAAATAAATATTTATGAAAGATATTTGTTTTATATGATCCACCCCGTATAATAATGCCGCAAGCTAAAGTGAAATGACGACAAGTGAATTGTTTTATAAATATTTATTTTCGTTACTGGGTGAGCGTAGCTTTATCAAACAAGCGAGGCTACCACATTTTTAATATCCAAAAGTAACTTAGTAATCTAAAGGAGCGACAGACAATTTTTAAATATTTAATACCAAACATCTCGCCAAATTACTCCGAAGGAATTTATTATGTAATTCTGCCCTGAAGTCATTTCGAGTTGACCTACTACGTGTATAGTTTCAGAACTCCCAGTTATTTCCTTTTGGAGACAATCATTTGTAAAATAATTTGATAGAAAATGTATTTTTTCACATTAAAAAATACATTGTTTTTGATTGAATTTTTAATATCCCAAATATATTCCACTTTCGGGTGATTTGTGATATATTTTTATAATATAAATCGTTAGTGTTTAAAATACAAAAATGTTAACAATATACAAAAATATATATTTTTTGAAGGTCTGGAACGAAATTTTTAAAAATTTAAAAAACAACGTATATAATATATGTATTGTAAAAAATACATTTTGTTAACAAGGGATTTTTTAACCACAGTATAAATGTGTATTAAATATACACGAGGGAAACACATCCCACGTGATCCAATCCCTTGCCTAAAGAAAGGGTTAAGTTAATCTCTGTATAATCTTCGCACGCGTAGATTTTTAGTAACTTTTAGTCATATTTTATCAATTTTTGTATTAATCTTAACATATAAATATATATTATTTTAGACTTTTTTTATGGAACTCTTTAAGTTCTACAACTTTTTCATAGAAAGTATTTACATATCTCTTACCTTTAAGGCAGCGTTCTTAAAAAGCGCATCGCTCGACCATTTTTTCGTCGAATTTAGTAGTAAAATAAGTCACCACGAAAAGCCTTTTTATTTTAACGGGATAGTATACAGTTTAAAACCACTCTGAAAGTCCATTCTAAATATTAGTGGAAGAATTTTTCTGATCGGAGTAGTTTCGGAGAGTTTAATCCTCCTACATCCAAACTTACAAACTCATAAACTCACAAACAGTACTTCTTTATATATTAGTATAGATTAGTATGGATATATATAAGTTGTTTATTTTTAAAATAAAACTCGGTGACATGTTTTGGGACTGTCCGATCGAATTTGGCGGTAAAACAAGTGAATCAACCCAATTGGCGGGAAATGGAATGAAAGCTCCGCGGCGGCCAACTGCGATGCCGCCATGTTGGCGTGGGCTGGTCCGGACGAAATGTCCACGATCTTAGATGGGGACGTGATGGTAACTCTCCCGGGATCAGAGGCTGCTTACTTTAGAAGCTTTTAGCTTAAAAGTTTGCGAATTAATCGTGAGTGTTTTGAAAGTTTTCTCGAATAGAAATTTAAACAAAATACTGTATAAAATTGAACAGAAACAATATTTAAAAAATGTTTAGATAGCTATTAGCTATAGCCCGCCAAAAATTATTGTATTTTATTGTTAACATTTCAGCACTACATTTATTAGTTATTATTAAGAAATTATTGTAAAATGTTAACAAATATTTTTTTAAATTAACACATCATATGAATGAACTCACCATTTCCGCTAGTGCAAATGAACTACTATGATCTCTATCTAGTTTACTCAGTTTTTCACAAAATGCTAATTAAGATTTTACTAGCTGTAGCAACACAAAGTAATTGTGCCTACCGTACCAGAAAAAGTGGATTGTTCTAAACATGGATAATACATGTTAATCAACTAATAAATTAGACTTACAGATAAGGTCGATATATTCACAGTAATATACAAGGCCGCTATAACGTAATTGGATAATACCGTAATTGGAGATCCGTGGTTCGAATCTCAGTTGCAGCCAAATATTTTTTCGTGGATTTGATTTTTCCGTATGTCTTTCTAACTGATTAATTATTTTGTTTTCAAGATTTAACTTTTACAACAAATAAAATTATAGCAAAATCGTAGTATGTTTGTGTAGCATGTAAACAGCGCCATATAGCGTAGCGTAGTAGCATAGTGTCTTGGTTACGGATATTAAAACGTAGATAATTGTGAAATGATGTGTTTTTATTTATTTCCCGCTAGTACATAATAACTATTACTTAATGTGAAGCTGAAATTCATGTAAGAGTACGTCATTTTTGACGGGCTACAATTGGAAATATAAATAACAGAGAACTTAGGGTAGATAATTTATAATTGTTACGATTCAATAAGCGTCACAAAAACAAATCTAACAGAACAAATATTTTTACGAAATACGCGTTATTTAATATATTCCCCATTTCAATCTGTCTCCCTGTCAATCTTCACCCCATGCGTCACGAATGAGACCATCTCCACATCATCTCCCCCCCCCCCCCCTCAAGCACATAATTCCTTGACAAATTTAATTTATGGAACAGTGATGTGCGTCTGTCCACAAAAAATATAATGATACCGAAACCTGTCGACGTTAAAAATAATGAATTCTATAAAAATTTGTAAATTTTTAGAATTTTAGAAGTAATTATAATTTGTGTTTTTTTGCACAGCATACGTGTAGCATCAATGTGTGCATTATCGCCATCTATGAGAGTGAGACAAAGTTATACGACTACTTCGCGATAGACATAAATGCAACAACGCACTTCAGTTGACGCATTGGTATTGGTTATGCTTACTGCGCGTAGTTTTTTAACACATTGAAACAAATTATTATCAAACCATTTTCAACATTTTTCGAAATTTCTTGTTGTTTATATCCATTATATTAATAAAATAAAATATACTTTTCACTTTTAACAAAAAAATATTTAAATAAGGACAAATTATAGAATTCTCGCAGAGACGAAGTTATTTATGTATGAGAAAAGTGAATGGAAGCCTTTTATACGATGCTTCACGGCTTTCAACCTGTATTAGCTGGCTTAAATGCAACTTTCACTAATTCCATCATAAGAACATCCACACATTATCAAATTTTTGAAAGTTCTATAATATATGTTTCGAATCAAAAACTTTTCACAAAACAAAAAATTTCACAACTAGTAATGATACTTCTATATTTTATTTTTGAAAGTGGAGTTTCTTAAGCAATATTCCTTATTAACGTATATACTATATTCTTTCGAATTATTACATCTACTAGAATACGCCTGAAAATCAATATTTTTAATTTTTAACTCCCATCATACTTAATTGATCGATCATTCCTCTTGGGACCAAATCCACTAACTGTGATCTTAGAACATACTTTCATATAAAAAATAATTACCATGGTTTGTCGACAAGTCATACTGACGCTACCGTCGGCAGACTTGTTCATTTATGCGTGACGTCACATACATACTTTAATTCCTTTGTCTTTTATATTGTGTTCGTGACGGGAGTCCGTGACCATATAACAATCAAATGCTGTTTCGTTTGGTTCAGAAATATTGATTCATAATCCACCCAGAGCCAAATTATTGCCTTTTGTTTTTATTAAATGTATTACCGACACGTCTAGTCTACGGCACAGGCCTTCAAATACCCAAGCCAATAGCATGGTTTTTGGAAAAGATTTATGAGATGGTCACCAATTTGGGAGGGTTACCTCTACCACACGGTTTCTTCCGTGTTTTGGGAAATGTGTTCTGAATGGCAAGTACTACCAATAGCATCTTACCCATACTAAGATGTGATGGTCGGGTATGTTATAGTACAGGCTTTTAGCTTACTTTGAAAATAGTAGAAATATTAATGCGATACATTTCAAAAGGCGTTAGAAGATAAACGAGTAGAATAGAATAGAGTTAAAAATCAAAAAACTCAATATATTAGGTGTATCAAGCGCTATCTACGATTTAATCGAAATCTACGTGTGCTGAAAAGGCCAAGTACAAAATAGACATGGTATTCTATCATGGGTGGATATGGCGAACGTTACATATGTGTAAAGTGATCACCTAAGCCAACCGTACGATAGGTCGTAAGTCCTATAGCCACCCAAAAAAGACTTCTATACCTACTCTTCCTTGAAAAAATACAGTTTCGTCTGTGAGACATCTATAATATACATTAATTGAATATTTTTTTCAATTCGCCGTAGTAAAAATCAGATATTCCTTTATCACTTTAGATAAAAATGTGATCCTGATATATATCTCAATATTATTTGACTTTATAGTACTATAGTTTTTATTTATATAACCATTAACAGTTATAGTAAATTTATATAGCGCCGTTTAATAATGTAGATCATCCCAAGAGTGATGCTAATTCAGTTTGTAGTTTTATGAGAACAGGTCTTCAGTACTTTGACGGAGGTGTTAAAGCGCTGAGTTTCGCGTACATCAGGGGGAGTCTAAATTACCATTATTGATTTTCCATCGCTAGCCATCAAAATTCCTGGCATAACACATCAAGTAGCACAAAAAATATTTTTCTCAGAACTATAAGAAGTTTAATAACATAAATCATATCTCAGGAGTTCGAAATTAAAAATGGAAAAATGGAAAATAACTAATACCTTATCTGAAAATCGTGAATTTCAAATTTTCAATCTACTTAAATGAGAACATGCATGTCATAAATATATTAGGTTAAAGAAAATAAAAACCCCTAACCCAATTATAATCTGTCCATCTGTCTGTCCATAAATAAATAAATACTTATTCCTTAGGCGTACCTTTAACTTTTAAATCATGTAATTATTGACTCTGAATTCAGGCTCTAGAATATTATATATATACTTACAGTACATTATACTCAAAATCTTAAAAAAATGTGAAAGAAAACTGAAACAACACGAACCAAAATAGACTCGAACGACAAAAAAATAAAATACTGAAAATGGTCTACAATTTGAAATACCTAACGTCAACTGAAACGATTTACCGAGTAACACAGCAATTGAATGTTGGTAACTTTACAAAAATCGAAACACTAAAACTCATTCATAACCTAGTAAATAGCGAAATACAATACGACGACATTAAACTACACAAAAATCATCAACACTACACTAGAACGGCTCAAAACTACTACATAACTCAAGTCAAAACAAAAACAGGACTAATTGCAACGACTTACCAAAAGACTTTGTGCCCTTATTATCATTATATTTTTATATTAAAATTTTAAGTAAAATGTTATCCATAGACATTTCAGGTCTCTATCATATTTTAAATAAATAAAAATATAAAAAAATAAAGCACGATATGTAGACGTGAAGCATTTATCCTAAAGTAAAAATAACGTCGGCAGTGTTCACATTTCATTTAGTAATCATGAAAAAACTTTTTCCAAAAAGATATCTTTGTGACCTAACTAGCATTGAGATTAATATTTTGAAACGGATTGTGTTAAAAATAAGTCAAATTCACACGGATTATGTTAAAAATAAGTCAAATTCACCCAAAAAAACATTTTTATCATGGACACTGCCATTTTTCTTTCATTTTAATTGTTTTCATTGTTCCTTTTTGTGGACATTACCATCATTGTTTTACTAATATTCGGACACTGCCGGGTGTTGATATTAGTAATTTTTCTGTAAGAGGGTCAACATATCAAAAAGATGCTGCTTATTAAATTAATATAAATATTGTATTAAAGCGGTTTTTCTAACAAATATTTGAAGAAAATGTATTAGAAATAATAATTTAATATGCATGTTTTTCGGAAATACAAATGAAAATGAACATAATATCATTTGTATCACACCGTGTCAACTTCAAGTGTCAATTTTTTTTAGAAAATTTCGAATATTTTAACTCATTGCGTTTTTCGCCACATGAAATAAAATATAACTGCGATATTGAAATCATGAATTTGTAAACTATTAAGTTTTCTTGAAATTAGGTGGATGTAGCAGTGTTTGATAAGAAAGCAAGGCTCTCTTATACACGCAATTAACGAGAAATAAAATGTTAATCGAATCTTCACGAGAATCTTCTCCTAATCACTAGAATAACCCAAAGTACGAATGTACCGGCATTTTCAGTAGAGCAGTTGTTGTAGTCGTGTAGACAGTTAAAATGCGCGAAGTGCGCAAGCGCGAACAATGCCCAATGTGGCCAGTCGTGAGGGAATCAAAGCGAATAATCGAACGAATTTTTTATCTAAAAGGTGAAATAAACCGGAGCAATTTAAACAGGGTAATTGGATGGAATGTTCTAGTGAATGTTAAATAAAGTATTCCAACGATAATATAGTGTTTATTTACGAATAATATTTTGCAAAATAGTGTTCTTTAAGAAAAAGCGTTAATGTTAATACCATTAAGTGATATTGTCCATTGAATAGTTAATAAAACAGTAATTAATATATCGCTAGTTTTCCAGCGTTTTTATTTATTCCTCCCGCAACCACGACACGTGACAATTTATAGGTATAGTTGTAATTTTATAGTGTAATGTAATAGTTATTAACTATACCTGATGTTGAGAAGGACTGCTCTTCTCGAAACTATAGTAGTAATTAATAACTCATATAGTGGGTGAATTACAAAGTTAAAATAAAATAAAATAAATTAAAATATTTCACCACGAAGTGACTTGCAAATCTTTTGATTATAGTGAAAGGTTATATTTCCAA
This sequence comes from Agrypnia vestita, assembly GCA_016648135.1. NCBI lineage: Eukaryota > Metazoa > Arthropoda > Insecta > Trichoptera > Phryganeidae > Agrypnia > Agrypnia vestita. The sequence goes on along the minus strand of JADDOH010006513.1, from coordinate 19,167 downwards.
AAGAATTTTCTACAAGACTGCATATTTTTCTCATTTAAGCCACTGTTGTGGATACTGTCTATTTTTTTCTACCGTGCCTCATACGTATGTATCACTTTTACCCAGAAATAAAATATACTTATCTCCATACAACTTCTTAAAGCTCAAATCGTAAAGAAAGTTTACAAAAAGAAATTATTTCATAACTTAGCTATATCTCTCTGAAAGCAACCGTGATAAAAACGTAACTATTCTTTAAAAAAAATCAAATTGGCCCGTTTTATACGGACGGGAAAAAACATTCTTCTCCCGTCTAAAAAATACGCAGCCCGCGAAGTTGAATAATAAAAAGCCGGCATTTCTCTCAGAAAAATGACTCGAAATGTATTGTACCTCGAGGTTAAGTATCTCATAAAAGTTCAACGGTTCGGCCCTGCTTCCGAAGGTTTTCTTTAAGTATAATCCGCGAGGTATTCCTAGTTTGGTCGACAACACCGTGGGTCGAGCTTTCTATTCATCAAACGGGTTATTTAGTTGCATCGCAGATTTCATAATTTGATAAATGTTTTGTTATTCTTTTCCTTTTTCTTCCTTTTAATAGACCTATGCGGTCTGTTCTTCAGAGAATAGCGCCTCCTGACCGCCAGGCTACCGGCCGCGAAATTATTTTGATTGGTCAAAAGTGTCCAAACTGACGCCCGACGTATTCTACGCCAACCGCTAGCCAGGATTTACGCCCGTAGCACACCTCCGCTGCGAAACCCTAGTAGCGAAAACGCTGCAGGAATTCCGTTGCGATCAAGTGTAATTCAAGTAGCGGAACTAGGTGCGGAAAGTCATGCGAGAGTTGAGTTTCTCTCTATGCCTGCAATTTTTTCATATTATTTTTCTAGTCTGGATGACTCAATAAATAAAGAATAGGTCTATTTCTGACCTCTTGTATTAATTTTTCAGTAAAATCGACATGCATTATATAAAAAAAAATTGTTTCGCTTTTTAATTTCGTCGACTTCCAAAAACACATGCGGAAACAACGAGGCACCGCAACTAAATAGCGGCCGGTGCGCGGAGGTGTAGCTGATCGACGAAATCACGCGGGAAAGAGATAGAATTATAGTCATATCTATACGCTAGAACAAGCATTTTCACTTCTGTTCCGCCTCTCCTACAAAGGACAAGACAAGGCGAAACTATTGCGGTTTCGCTGCTGTGATTTCGCGGCGGAGGTGTGCTACAGACGTTAAACCTTTTATAAATCTGACCACTAGTGACAGTTGGAAAGCAGTGTGTGCCGGTGTCTTTTCTTTTGAGAATTGACATTCTTTTTTCATGTGGTATTCGAATCCGATGAAGAATCAGTTCACATAAGTCTTCCGGAATAGACAGATCGGATTCGATTCGAGGAAGCCGGGAGAATTGGAGATTAAATCCGCACTCGACGTACGAGGAAAAAGCTGTACCTAAGTACAATTTGTCAGCTATGGACGTAGTTAACTTTGGCGGAGATTGGAAAAAATATTTATTTCCTAATCCCGACCCGCGTGCGGTGGTGGCCAACATCGCACATATATAAGAAATCGTTTTAATAATCTATAATAATATTTCAGATTTTAAACAATGACTGTTAAAAACGACATAGGCTGTATTATTTAGTTGCGGGATCTTTTAAATATCGCTTTTAAACACCATTCTATTTTTTATTGTCTCTTCCCCTTTTTACTTAGTAGATTTGTCCTCTTCTTATTTCTTCCCCATTCCTGATTCCCCTTTTATCTTTAATTCTCTAACTCTCATGGTTTTTTCTTAACTTAAACCTTTAATTTTTTTATAATGTCTAATTCTTGTTGTTATATTTTAATACATAACATGTTCATTCTGTGAGAACTTGTAAGATAGTCTCTATACTATTAATGTGTTACCTGATTTTCATTTTTGTAATAAAAAAATAAAATAAAAATAGAACTATTTTTAAAAATTACTATGACTTTACAAAAAATTTATTCAGTATTCTTAAAAAATATTTAAAAATATTACATGAATGTGAACATAAAAAAACCTTTATATAAATAGGTACGTAATACTTACACATATTTTCTCATAAACGATTATATGGGAAATTTATCTTATAATGAACGATAATATTAAAATATGTAACGTAGTACAGGTGTCACAAAAGTCTTAAATTGGTGTTGTTGTAACCTTCGGTGTTTTCAAATAACCAACGGCGCACAGAACAATAAATAATGATTATTTTGAGTAAATTTCGGAAGTAGCCGGGGCCAAAGTAAACGGATATTCTCACTAAGGCCATCATTTTTTATTGCAACGCGAATTCCTATTACGAAAATATTCGCTAACGGCCTTACTTGCATTATTTTATTAATGGGAAAAGTTTTTCTTCTATCCCTACAATCATTTGAAAATACAATACAAATGTAAAAAATATTTAACAAATATTGATTGTATCATCAATTTGACGTGTCGCTTGAATCGTAAAGAGCTAGAGTCAAAATTTACAAAGCATAGTTGACCACTTTCTTAGTCAATTTTTTATGGCATTACGTAAAATAAATACTTAATTTATTTTATAAATTTATAGACTATATTTCCTATAAAGTTTCGAATTGGGTGCTTCAAGACCGGCAATACTACAAAATTTGTTTACTTCAAAATATCTACTTTGACACTCAGGAATGTGCCTCAGGGCTAGTGGATTAACAACATTCAACGTAAAAAGTTATATCATAAGACATATTAGACGGGACACATATATTATTTATGTGTAAAGTTTATATGAGAAATGTCAAGACATCTGTCAAATAAATATAAATATTTATTTCATTATAAAGTAAATATTGGTTTTATTTTAATGTTCTAACACTTTGGATAAATAAATTGGCACAAGAAATTGATATCTAACAACTTTTAAAAGACTATGAGTATATACTTATCTATACATATAAATCTATACAATTGTCTGTCTGTCTGTCTGTCTGTTCTCTATACAAATCTATACCGTTTATCCGATTCGATTCAAACTTTTCATACTTATGCTTTAGGACCCGGCGGGTAACATAGGCGACATTTCCCCCTATTATTTTAACCCTTCCCCTCCACTGATATATTTTTGATGCAAATCTGTACCGTTTGACCGAGCGAACTCAAAATTTGGAAGCTTATTCTTAATGACTCGGCGAGTAACACGTGTGATATTTTCGCCCTATCATTTTAACCCTTCCCCTCCGCTGATATATTTTCGATGCAAATCTGTACCGTTTGACCGATTGGACTCAAAATTTGGAAACTTATTCTTAAGGACTCGGCGGGTAACATATGCGATATTTCCCCCTATTCTTTTAACCCTTCCCCTCCCCTGATATATTTTCAATTCAAATCTAAACTTATTCTTTAGGACCCGGCGGGTAACAAAGGTGACATTTCATCCCTCCCCTTTACCTTTTCTCCTCCTCCTGATATATGTTATATTTTATAAATATTATATTTTATAATATTACATAGTATAGTTTTACATACTTTTTAAGCAGAATGATAAGTTTATAAAAATTGACTAAAAACAACGAATAACGAAAATTATGCAAGATTGACAAATAATAATTGAAGCAATAATCAATTTTATAATACCCAATGATTTATACGCCTGAAGTCTTTCATAAATTAGTCTAGAACTAATTTTAGTACACGGAAATTAATCCCGAAAGCTTCAGGATTGTACCTACATACTCATCCCGGGATCTATAAATACCGTAAATTGGGCTGGAATCAGATGGGGATCATATACACATGCTTACAGGGAGGAAAACAATGAAGAATTGACGTCGATATTTACGAATTATTTTCAAATTTCTGGAAAATTTTCACCAAAAATTTTATAATGAATAGAAAACTACTACTACCGAAACATTTTGAATTGTACTAAATTGCGATTTGAAAAATACGCTATGTCTCTATTATTTATACACAAAGTCGCTGGACATAAACTAAAGCTCGAACAATATTCTGTAAATTGTTAATATTCTTTATTTGCGGTATTTAGTATTATTTCTAGCTAGCTAATAGCTAGTTAATTCGCGTTTGTTTCTATGGTAGCTTAAACGGATTCACAGATCTCAGGGTTAAAGCAGTATTGTTGTATTCAATGATTTTTACTCCATTTCTTTTAAGTCGTAGCGTCTGCGGTTTGTTCTCTGCCGGAAAAACTTTGGATCGATTTTTAACCCTTTTCCCGTAATCCAATCGAACTGAAACTTTGCAAACTCGTGGCGACGATAAAAATGATCTGATTTTCGTTGAAAAAATTAAATAATTATAGTATAATTTTGAATTTTTCGAATTGGAATCAATACAAATGAGTAATGACCCCGTCGCGTGCAGTAGTCACGAAACTTGATTCAATGATAAATGGAGTATATTAAAAACTTGTTTTTTAAGGGTTAGTTTTTTATCTGAACTAACTAACTAACTAACTTCCAACTCTCACCTCGTCCACATTCATACATCTTCGCATGCGAGCTCACCGATTGTACTCCTCATAGGACCAACGCCGCCCTGTCGTGTAGCGTCCACACTTGCGTCAAATTACTTCTTACCATTATTTCCTCTTTCATTCGCTCAACATGCCCAAACCACCTGAGCGAGCCTTTTTATTGTAAATCAGAATTTAAAAAGAGAATTATCTCTTCACTTTGTTTAGATCATTTTAGTTAGTCCACCCTCTGCCTTCTGTCCTTTATCGAACATTCTTCCCAAATACACAAATTATATAATATTTTATGTGAATATTCATATAAAAAATGTGTACAGTTTGAAACCATGCATGATATGGGCTAACCATCAAAAATAATAATTTCGTTATCTGTCTCCGAAACTTCCTGTAACGTCCATAATTTCGTTCAAATTCACGGCCAAAAAACTGAATTACACGGCTGGAAGCAGAGCGCGATCTTCAGACGCTCAAACGCCGGCACGACACTCTAGCGACATTGCTACCACCGCCTCTCCGTGGACCGCCAAAAATATACTAAACATATATACTAGGGCTTATGAAAGACATGAACCATTTCATGTTCCGTGATTTTTCACTTCACAATTTCGCAATTCAACCGTACCCAGTGCTGAAATGAAAATCTCCGATTTTTTCACCCTTTCTCGTAGTAAGTTACCCGGCAATAACTAACGAAATTACTTGATATAATTTTCCCTCCCTCTCAGACATAAAGAACCGGTTATGACTATTTCATTTCCGTTGATTTTGGACAGATTTATTCCGCGACTTAAGCATCGACCATTCCCAGAGCCGGAGAAAGATACGAAAATAGTAAAGACGCGAATTCGGCGCCTTTACACGAAGTGGGAATAAATCACACTTATTTAAGGCCTGGGGCTGTTAATGGGTAGGTTCTGGAAAAATACCCTTTAATTGATATAAATCATAAATCTGAAACCTTTTGATATAAGGGAGGGAGCCGAGTGCTGAGTGCTGCGATAACGTTAGCCTCCATTTCTCGGAGGCTTCATTCTTTTAAGTCGTCAGTTCCAAGGGTTGAACTTTCAATGTGAAATATCAATAACTGAGTTGATTAAGTATTAACAAAATAAGATGCATATCTAAATAATCTTTATTATTTCTGGTTAAACCAGTTATAACTCTGAGAAAAATTAATTATTCAATTCTAAAATTCTTGTACGATACAATGTTTATACGAGTGGAAAATTTAAAACTCTGGAACTGAATTAATAAAATTGTCAAAGGTAGAAATTTCTACAAAATAATCATTTTTATTTTTCGTCGAAATAGTTGTACCTACTTCTGAGAAAAACTAATTATTCGATACTGGAAATCTTGTATTACATTTATTCGGGTGGAAATTAGTACGCACAAAACATTATTTTTAATTTTTGTACGATGGTATAACTTATATGACAGTACATTTAATATAAAAAAAAAATTTTGAAAAAAAATACAAATCTTTAATGACAACATCATTCATAAGCTTACTTTTAATTTTGGGAATCGAATCAACTATAAAAATGTCTGATTATAGCGTATGTATTATCATTTAATATATTATATGATACAATTGCTTGGCATACAAACTAGCCTGTCATATAAATTCTGGCATAGATGATTCCATCGTACAAATGTTCCTTTAAAAAATTCCGCTCACTATTCCATATAAAATAAATCACAAAAAAATTATGATGATAGAAATAATATGAACTTATCACAAATGATTAGCTCATTGGTTCATTTCATTATACCTTCATTGCTCATCAAGAGTTAGGGCAACAGAAAGAGGAATGGTCCTAGAAAAAATTGCCACAATCGTAAATAAATTATTTGATGACGGCGCTGTTGAAGCTTAAACAATGGACAGTGAGAATATGTAAGAAGGTGAACGTGGTGAGAGTTGTACATTAGGACTGAGAAATAGATGCTCTATTCCCTTTGTCCACCCCTGTAAGGAAACAAGGTAAGTTAGTTGGGAATGTTAGTTACCGGCTTCATAAAGAAATTCTTAAATTTTAATTGAGCATTAATTTCATCATGTTGTAGGCTTGCAAAGTGAAATTAATTATTCTTAAAATGAAAAAAAAAAGATAAATATGATTAGGTGCACTGAAAAATTATTCCAAATTTCTTGAAATCGTGTTTATAAATAATGTCTGCCAGCCACACAAGCCTAAACAATTCAACTCGGTGGTACTTTAATACCACGTAAGTATCTATGTGAAAAATTGATTTAATATTCGTTTCATAACCACTGACGGTTATTCACCTTTGTATGCTACATTTTAAATTACAAAAACCACTTTCCATACTACATTGTATTCAGATTACCAAAACCATTTTGAATACTTCATTATATTTAGATTGGAAAAACCACTATATATTTAGGCAGTACATACAATCAACAAATAGGAATTGAAAGGGGTAAATATCGTATTGTGTGGTGCAATTCTGAATGGAAAATGTACGGGAGCAATCTCTTCGTGTATCGTGTTTTATTACCAATCGATCCAAATATAAAAAAATTATCAAAAAAATAATAAATTAGAAGGGACAATAGGTAATCTTTTAAATATTTTTAAATTGTCACGGGTCGTGGCTGCAAGAGACAAATGAAAACAACTATTTCGCAATATATCACTAGTATATGAACACTTTATTATATCTGGGAACCTTTATTTATCGATCGTAGAACATTTAATACTCGCTTGTAATAATCGCATTTATTTATTTCACCTCAATGGTGAGTACTCGCTTCCTTATTTCGCTCGATATCTATCGCTTCGCAATTTCACAACTGGGCACACCTGGCCGGCGTCTCGTAACTTACTTCGCACTGAACAATCTGGTAAAACAAACTCAAACTCTCGCGCCGCGGCGATTTCCGGGTATTTACACCTAAACGCTGGTCTTATCTCATACTCTCGAGAATATTCTTTTCTTTTCGTGTGTTTAGGAGAAGGTTCTTGTTTTTATAGTTCGTTGACGATTCCCGAAGGTTGCAAATAATTTGTAGAGAGTTCTCGATCCTTATATAGTGTTGTTCCAAGTGACATATTACCAGGCATCCGAACAGTGGGTTATTCCTTTATCTTTCCATTTCGTTACAATATTGTGAAACCTTAAGATGTGTTTTGTACGTGGTTTTATAGATATTGCTTATTAGTGATTTTTATGGATTAATGTTGTGCTCTTACGAGAAATTCCCGTGGCCGGTCATGCTATCGGTTTTCTCTTATTATTTTGTGATATAGAAATTCTGTACTTTTCAAATAACATCCCGTGGGTGGGAGATAATTGACGACTGTAACTCATTTGCAGCCAATTTTTCCCTGGTTATTTCCTCCTAACGAATATTTTTGTGGTACTAAGAATTTTTAGCAATTATTGTGCTTCTAGGTTTTATTTGTGCGAGTTCACCGATTCAATCGTATGAACATCCGCAGATTATAAAAAAAAAAAAAATCTATAGTACATGTCTTAAATTTGGGAATCTTTCGTTTATTTGAATGGATTATGCTGGAGACATCTGTATGAATAACACATCTCATGAATTATAGTATACATAGATTTCGCAGCTGGTAATGATACCTCTATATTTTTAAACTATGTTTGTAAAACAAACCTACATATAAAAATAGTGCTAGGTATTATTTAAGGCTAGACATTTTTCCAAATGTCAAATTTCGATATATGGTGTAATTGAATCCTGCTCTTTCAATGTGATAACGAGACGTCAATAAACCTTATTTCATATAAACATTGCACTAGCGCGTATATTTACGTATTTGTCGCAAAACAGTAAGGCTGCAAGAAACTCAAACATAGAAACAAGAGACTCGTGCTTGTATGTTTTTTGTCCGAATTCTGAATGTTTTGACTCTAGAATTTAAAATCAAATATATTTTTGAAAATGACAAGATCCCAATTAGCCTAAAAAAAGCATTTGAATCATGCATACTGCCAGTGATGACATATGGAGTGGAGACAATGGTCGTTACAAAGAAAAGTATAGAAAAACTCAAATGCACGCAATGATCCACGAAAAGATCCATGCTTGGAGTAAGCCTAAGAGAAGAGACGCAGAACTAGAGTAGTAGATATCATAGATCGTGTAGCGATGCTAAAATGGCAATGGGCAAGGGTATGTTGCAAGGCAGGATGCTACAAGATGGCCTACCAGAGTTCTGAAGTGGCGACCTTGGGAAAATAAAAGAGGCATCGGAAGACTTCAAAAGATCCACTGTGGGGGGAAAGAAATGGCTACAATTAGCAAATAACAAGGAAGGATGGAAAGGTATGGAAGAGGCCTATATCCAGCAGTGGAGAGATGAAGGCTGAAGAAGAAGAATGTCGCATAAGCTCATTTAGCATACTTTCGACTGAAATGTCATAATACGTGTGAATTTAACTGAATTCTAATAATTTTTAATGTAAAATTAAGAAAAACTACATCCATACCATATACTGTATTAAAAAAAGAACAATTATTTTTCTTTAATTTAGAATTTTTGTCGTACAATCATCTTTAATTTAACTTACAAATCACATGCAGAATCCATGTTAACAATATACGAAAACCGCAAGCCCTCCAAGGTCACCAAATCGGATAGTGACGCAGGAACTAATGTCTGTTTAAACGTACAAATATAGGCAAAAAAAGTAAATTCATGTAAAACTAGTCAACAAAACTTATTATATGCAATGAATCAATTTCTTTCGATAGTATAATGTAATAATATTTTTTATTAATGTCAAATTTGGCATAGAAATAAGTGAAAAGGAATAATCGGCCATAGGTTCATAGTCCAGCTCTCGCCGCTGCCAACGGCATTCTGATTTTTAAAAACATAATTTATTAGCACATTCAATACTTTGGAATTTTTATTTTAAATGATAATTTACGTTTTTTTTATAAAAAAACTCACTTTTAATTAGTGAGTAAAGCCGAAAATACGGGAGTAAATAGAATATATTGTTTAAACCAACCAATTTATATGGATTTATATGAATAAAAAGCGTTTTAAAATCACCAAAAACGTAAAAATTTGTTTCAAGTTTAAAGATTGATGACTTTATTAATATTTAATATTTCCTGATTATTTTAGTACGGTTTATTTAATCATCACAATTCTAGCTTTAAATTTGTGAGAAATCATATTCTGCGTACATGTAAATATTCAGAACCTTTTGATTTTGAACTGAAAACTGCAAACGAATTTTTTGGCCGCGGCCTGTCTGTAAATATTGTTCAACTTATTACTTTTATAAAATAACAAATATTCTATCCTAATTTTTCTTATAGGTATATATATTTTTTCAGACTTTCAACACCGTGTCGAAAGCAATTGTTAGTAATTCATAATGCAGAATATCCTAAAAAAACTCTCACTAAATATGATAATTTATTTCTGATGACTTATTGAGACTGCAATGGACTGTTCTCCGTATTTGAAAAAAAATTATTTTATTCAGATAAACAAATTATATGAATCTATTAGAAATATATATCAAAAAAATATTTTCATCAAAAAACCTTTTTCATGCTGATTTATTATTTTCTAAAAATGAAACTTTTGAAATAAAATGTATATCCTCTAAAGATATTGAAACATTGAAATACAGAAAAATATGCAAAACGATAAAATAATTTGTATTAAAATTCATTAATCATGAACATAATAATAAATTTAATACATTGCAGGATCGCAAGGGAAATCACGAGAAGCGCCAATTTGGCTACCGGACAAATTGAGAACATTAAGAGTTTTGAGAAATGAGAAGAACGGACGGTCTTTTGTTAAGCACCAGTGTTGATAAATTACATATTTTTCAATAAAATTATAATTTTCATAAGTAATTACATTAATTATTAAAAACCAACATCGCGAACGCATGGATTCCTTTATACAGCCGTTGAGTTATATAATGGACTTCCTGGTGACACGAAGAAGACAAATTATATAGGACTCTTCAATATGAAAATGAAAGAACTTGTGTTCGAGAGAAAATAGTCCGTAAATAATGATTTTTTAGGAATTTGATGTGCTTATCTATAATTTAAGTGTTAAATTTGTTGTGAAGGTATATAGTTGTAGTTATTAAGTAGATATGTATAGTTTTTATTTATTTTATTATATTTCTAAAATTTATTATTAAAACTCTAATATTTTCATTTAAAAAATCTATAAAAAACTCTATCACTTCGTTGAGCTGAAACATTTTATTAAACGAAAGGAACGCAAAGATAATCGATTCCTAAAATATCATAAATAACGGAGTTATCGAGCCCAAACTGACATTGCAGTCTTCACTTTTCTTGAAAATCCCACTCTTACATACTTAAAGAGCCACATATTTATTTAAAATTGCCACACATTTATTTAAAATTGCCAACTCTTTTGTAGACTGCTCAGACCTAATCAAACATCGATTCGATTGCCATCCAGAATAACTAGAAATGACCTTTCAATTAGTCTTCCACGATTTAATACGAAAAATTAATACAATCTCAAAATAGGACACACTTTTCTACAGAGCTTCCCCGCACTCCAACATCAACTTCAAGAAACTTGACTTATTCAACATAATAATCAGTGCAATCAAAAGTCACCCAATAAACATTACATTTTTTAACTAGGTACTATCACACATTTTTAAATTCCATTCCTACTTCATTTTCCCTCCAATCCTCCCTCCGGCCCCTCTCGAATTTACTGGTATGTTGTATTGCAATATTTATTTATCCTGTTACTTCTGTTATATACCTTAATTCGATATTACTACCACTTTCACTACAAACGCTAATATAATGGATTCTTATAATTAGCTCAATTTTTATATAGCCTTTATTTTGTTTTACTTATTTAAAGGAAGTTGTATGAATCCCAAATAAAATAAAATTAAATAATAGCTTAGTAATAAAATTTGTCGCTAAAGTTCTCTCATTGAAAACGATACCTAATCCGTTGGAGTTACAGAAAAATCGTATAGTAAAGAATTATGATGAAAATTAAATGATCTTTAAAAAAGTCAGTGGTGAGATATATTACACCAACAATTTTGGTCTATAAAATTTCATCAAATATATAACTAAGACTTTTCAGCAATTTTGTCCAATTCAGTATTGATCCTTGTCAGTTAAACATCTTATTAACCAAATCATTAAATTAAATATTGTAAAAGATATGATTGTGAGTTTATCACTATAAAAACGGAATAGTACCGTGCGAAGCCGGGTTGCTAGTATATAATAATGAAAAAATCGCATTGTTCCTAAGCAGAAAAGGCAATAGAATTAATAATTTTCTTCACAGTTGTCAAATATTCAACGTGTCTGATATTCCAGTATCATGGACATTAACGACGTCATCAGAGTATCCGCTTCTGTTCGTGATGTAATAATTCAAATCAGAAACAATTATCGCTGGGTTAATCTGATTATTGCACGCTCCCGAGAAGGAAATTGAGATTGTCGCTTTTAAAAATGTTGGTTTAGGAAATGAGCTTAATCCGTGCTTCATCTTGACATCTTTATCTTTAGAATTCAACAAAATGTCGTCTGGTGAATATTTTGCGATCTTCCGGCGTAATGGATTTAAATGTTGCCGTAATTTATTTTGTAGAGGATTCAACTTACTTTTGCAGAAACGGCATTTGTCATATGGAGCAGTCCAACGTCGTTTTTAGTGGCTCTAAAATTGTTTTACGTTTTTTGTCTCCAGGCATTCTTTACGAGAGTTTTTGTGGCAGTGGGTTTTACATTCGCTAGTTTTTGTTGCGTTAGGTCTTTTTTACCTGTTTTTTTTATATCTCTAGGATATATTTACATGATTTATTCCGAGGCTTGAGTTTTTTTATGGTAATGCAGAAACCAAAAGGAAGTGTCTATTGCCTATTGATATGTCTTGAAAAAGTTGTATATAGAGAAGAGCGTTTCATAATGTGGTATCTAAGGTTTATCAGCATTTAATTAGGCTTTTGGCAAATATTGCCTGTTTGGTTAAAATTAGTGACTCAATATGTTCCGCTAAATTTTCCATAATAATTTAATCTTCCAATACTTGATCTGCGACGGAAAAAATTATTCACGATCATCATCCTCCTTCTATTGTCCTAGTAGCATCGGGGATCCAAAACTCGACATATTCCTCTGTGTTGTGTTGTTTCCATATGAGTTAAGCAGTCAAGAACCATCCTGTTTTCGTACACTTTTCACATCTTAATCTGGGGCGACCCACAGTTCGCTTTTGTTCCGAGATTGCCAAGATAATATTTCTTGGCACTGTCATTCTTAGTACACGTCCAAGCCATCTCATTTTTGTTTTTTTTGTAAGTAAGGATAGGGACTCCATGCCCAGTGTAACTTAAGTTGACACTTCTCACTCTTTTCACCGGTATGACTCCTTCTAACGTAGAAAAATCATATCGGCAACTTGGATTTTTGGTCTCACTCTCTCCGTTAGGATCCAACTTCGATAGCAGTATATTTGAGTGGGTCTGTGTACTGATTTACTTATTTTATTATTACTGAGTATATATGTACATACCGTATATCACCTTTGTAGTCCAGTCTGCTGGGCACTATTTTCCTTTTCTTAAAGAATCCTCAAATTATCAAGTGAAATGGTTTTTTTATGAAAAAACTAATTAATGTATTAGCTGGAATTCATGCACAAAAAATATTTTATGTTAAAAAATATAATTGTTTTCTGCTCTTGTTTTTGGGAAAATAATCTGCATTAAATGTTAAAATGGTATAAATGTTTGTTAGTTTTTTATGAAAGTTTAATCCAGCTTCACTTAGAACTGACGTGGGCTATATAAATAACTGATTACTTGTGTATTTTTTCCAATGAAAAATTCTCTCCCAAATTATATATAAAATACCCGGATTTACGCTCACCGTAGTTAACCTGTATCCGAGTTTTTTCTATTTGATAAAAAATATCTATGGTGCAAATATTCACAATAGAATAATATGCCTACATTTTTTGATTTTTATCATTTTATACTCATGCTACTAAATGTAAGGAATAGAGTTTAGAGCCACAGTTTTAAAGAGGATATAAAATGGTGGAGTTATTGAGTAGGTTCGTTATGAATGTGTATGAATGACGCAAAAGGGTCCAGCCTCTAACATCTGAGCTCCCTTCGCTATTCGATGTGTGAATGTAGGTGTGTCGCTGTATGTGTGTTGTAAGTGTTGTGTTTAAAATTGCAAATAGCAAGGCACAAGATTAAAGGAATATAATCACATAATTAAAATAAATTAATATGAATTTTTATATTACTTTCTTTATTTTGTTGTTAAAATTGTGCACCTGTCATTGGTGATGTCATCAAAGCTGAAAAAAAAATGACCATATTGTTGCCGTCGAGCTCTTTTCGGCAAGACTTTCACTGAATCCGCAAACGTGGAATTCCACCATAAGGCTATGTTTGACTGTGCCAGAGACCTAAGTGCCTGTGCCAAATTTTATGTGATTTTCATCGTATTTCTACTGTTCGTATTCTTTGGATTTGAAATCATTTTATTTACAGTTTTTTCTATATTATTTCCAATCTTTTATCGTTTGCACACTAACATTGAAACTATCCACGTTACACATGATTTTAGGCCAAAGATATATTTACGTACTTCCATTTCCTCCCCCAACCTCTCCCCCTCATGTGCATGATATGCACCTCATATCATGCACATACCATCGACAAAATGTATCACTGTTTTGATAGGCTTCAAAAGTATCCAAAGCAAAAGGCACAAACACTGCAATACAATATTTCATTATTCTATGCAAACGTTCAATTCAAATGAACATAATAACAATACGCTCTCATCATGTCCAAGGGTGACTGCAAATAGATTCCTCAGGCATCTCGGTCTCAATACAAATCAGACTAACCCAAATTTGGTTCACTAACACATCTTTTCTGAAATCACATTTGGTCTGAATCTAGTCTAAAATTGCATTTCGTTCTTGGATGGACGAGACACCGCATGGGTCACGTATAAAAATATGCCCGACAGCCACAAATAATGCGAAGAAGTTTTGATATGCAATGTTTACAACTTCTAGTAATGGCGTTTGTAAACGGGTGAGACTCGCATCTCTCGTGTTGGAGACTTAGCGATATAAATATCAATTTGTTATTCTTCTTTTTTTACAAAGTAGAATGGATAACGTACCTATGACAGTGTCTCCACTTTTCTTTGTGCGACTTTTGTACACTCCCTATCAAACTGCAAACAATTTTGAGATTATAAAAGAGCTAAGGTTATTATTACGGTCTTTAGACATATTTATGTATTAAATAAACAGTTCGGCCTACACCTCCGCCGTGATAGGACGCTCTCCTGATGACGCTGAATAAGAAAGATTTCAGCGAAACGTCGAAATTTGCTTCTCAGTAAAATATACGGTTCGTATAAAAATTCCGTTTTATTTAACACATAAAGTTTGAAATTACACCAACTCGATATAAGTACATGCGATCCACTCTACTATCTACATTCGATAGTATCAATACCATAATCATCATCATAATCATCAGCGGTGGTAGTTTCGTCATCATCCTAATGATCATTAGCGGTCCTCTAAGATAGTGGACGTGACACTAACTTCTCACAGGGAGGGTTTAGGGTTCCATCCTTGGTCAGATTACTTTTGATTAGTGATGCAACGAATACTACTTTCACGAATACGAATATCGAACCTGTGATGAATCACCTGTTTCTATAAAAAAAAAATATTTTTATTATTTTTATTTTGAACTCTAAGATGATTTAAATGCTACGCGGGAAAAATTGAGCTAAGCCCACCTGGCGGAGTATTGGGAGGGAGTTAGTAGCGATTGATCAGATATAGGTTACGGGCAGGTACTATTCAATTCTTATAAATCATATTAATCTTGTGGTAAAGCCGCGTTTGGTACAAATGGTTGACGATCGGTGCGGTCCGAGCGGTCCACGTGTGCTTCCCATAAAAAAAATACTGAACACGGCTTTCGTAGATTTGGGTCGCGATAATTGCAGTTTAAGCCGTTAAAAAACCGATTAACGTCTACTCTAAGGTGACGATGATATTGACAGTTCCACGAGGTTTCTGAATTATGGACTTTTTTGCTGTGGTTTTGAAACCGCTTAAATGTCATTAATCGTGATCTCGAGTGGATTCCCGGGCAACAGAGAGGCAGAATATTGAGCAAAACTAAGAAAGGCAGGTCCTAATCGGGGGATCGCGAGAGGAAAACGCCCCATAAAATTTTTTATAGGAATTGGCCGTGAAGCACGGATTAAACGTGTACGTTGTACCAGAGGGGTGACCTTAACTGAGCGGATAATGATTTATTTTCGTTTCGCGGGAATCGGATAACGTAGGCAGATAGAAAAGTTAACTATAATTCTATTATATTTATCTGTAGACTAACGCTCTTCAGGCTTTTACAACAGATAGGTAATTGTGCAATGACGGTATATACGGTTAGGAAAGAGATAACGATAACGTGTAAGCATATTAATGGCACGACAAGAAAATATTATACTCGAATATAGATACAATATATTAACTATGTAGTCACTACAAACCTGTCCGACGTTAGCGTGGTTTCAACAGGACGGGTAACGTGTATACGATTGGCTATTCTAGCTCAGATTTCGCCGGGTTTGGTAGTAATAACCACAAAACATAATTGGAACAAGTGTATCTAGATAAGAATATTGTAAATAAAATAATATGAATTTGCGGCCCATATACACATGAAATAAAAGGATAAAGCGTATGGGGATCTTATAGATGGATGGATAAATGAAACAAATATATATAGGAGTAAATGCAAGTAAAAAGCAAGCATATAAGTACCAAAAACATAGGAGAACATAGTGTGATAGAAATTCGAAGACGGGAGGAACAATAATGTGAGGTGGAACGGATATGGCAGGAGCGTGTAATAATGATAAGCGTACAAATACAGACAACTACTTGAGACCGATTCGACAGATACTAGCAGTCTTTCAACACACCTCTAAGAACATGGTGAGCGGTATATAGTTGTCAGCGGAGGCGTCCAGTGCCTTGGCAATAAATGAGCACTGAATTAATCCGGCGCCTTGCCTGCGGCACTGGAGGTTTATTTACTTATTTGTTTTATTTGTTTTCATTTATTGGGTTTCTTACAGCCATATAATTAATCAATCTTTGAAGAAAAGACAATAATTGATGCACAGAGTTTTGGGCCAATTACGCGAAAACACATACATACAATTGATAAAAGAATAATAAAAACATGTCCAATAGTGGGTTGTGTGAGTGTGTATCTGTGTGTTTATTTATTTGTTTATTTATTTTGTTTTGGGAAAAAATTAAAAGCAAAACGATCTTAAAAAATCTTCCACTGAATTTAAAAATTTAATTTAACTTACATTAATAGTTTATTGTGTTATAGCGAATAGTACTCTTCCAGTATTATATTGTTCGAGAATATTCACTGTCTATGTAACATAGTTATTTTGTGGATCAATCTTACTGCCAATAAAAATAATAATAAATGGTTACAAATTATGTTTAAATTCCGCAACGGAGGGAACTAATACGTCCCTGTGCGCGGAGAGCCGCGGGCAAAAGACAGGATTCATTGGATGATTCACGAGAAAAGATCGCCCAAAATTAATTTAAAATTAGGTATAGTACCTTTGAACGATTGTTTTATCTAGGTATGCAGTGTGTACATGTTGAGTGTAGGGAAATTGATACAATGATATAGCAGCCAAGGATCGTTAAATTTCCGATAAAGACGAGTGAAAATACGAGGGAACGGGGCATAATAATGGTAGATAATGAAGAAACATCAACTATGATTAGGGGAGTACCCGATAGATTGTAGTTACGGTTGATCAAACGACAATATGGACTGAACTTAGAAATTAAATATTAAAAATTAATTATCGCGCTTGTGAAGCGAGTTCAATTCGTCCGAAGCCACTGAGTCCGTCCCAAATAGGCACAGGGATGGAGACAGAGACGGCAACAGGAGGTGGGATCAACTGACATATCCGAGTGGAGATATGTTTTTTTTTTGCCAAATTGAATCTTAGGAACAAAGATTTAGGTTTCAAGGAAAGTAGAATATTGAAAATCCTGGAAACACACGACTTAGGACCTTTTCCCGCTAGGGGGGTTTTAAAATGTCAAGACGCAGCAGATTTCGGGCAGTTGGTGAACGTCTACGAGAGCGCGAAATCCGCGTCGGTTGTTTTTTTGAGTGAAAGTGACCGTCGACTTAGAGTGTCCAGTGGTTATAGTGAAAATTATAGTTTAATTTCAAGTGAAAGTTGTGTACGGGTAAATATACTCTTCGACATTGCTCTCGTTAAAAGAAAAGGGGGGTACGGGTTTGATTTTATTTTATAAAGGGTAATTAATTTGGCATATTAGAACTTCGGAAATTACTGCGCTTTATTAAGTTGATTAGTCCGGCATATATAGAACTGATATTTGCAGATCTCCGGAAACTAGCTGTGCGTTATAAAGATACCTATTTTATGCTAAACACGCGGGAAATTGTTAATAAATCTTGTAAAAATACCTATCTTATGCTAAATACGCGAGGTCCTGTTAAAAGGGTTTTAACTCAGAGTACGGGATTGATTTTATTTTATAAAGGTAATTAATCTGGCATATCGGAACTTCGGAAATCACTATGTTCTATAAAGTTAATTATTTTTGTCGTCTTACTAGGTTCACAGAATAATATTCGCAGAATTTCAGGAAACGGTAGAGTTCAAATTTAGTTAAAATTTCGTTTTACTAAGTATAGTATTGGCGGATCTCTGGAAACTAGCTGTGCGTTATAAAGATACCTATTTTACGCTAATCACGCGGGAAGCTGTTAAAAGATAAAGGAGTTGTTACTAACAGATTCGATTTTAAATAAGTCTTATAAAATTACCTATTTTTGCTAAAATTTAATTAATTTAACTTGGTCACATTTTAATTTTTACATTTGTAAGGCATATAATATTTCGTTATATGAAATGTTTCGAGTAGACCGGATTTATTTTAGTTATTGAAAGGATATTTAGTTTATTTTAATAATTTCTCTTGTTTATGTTTAATAGTAAGAGTCCGTTAAAATTATAGCGAATAAATTCTGGGATTAAAATACGTTTAGTGAAAAATATATAGCTGATCTCGCGGGGTATCAGGTTCAGCCCATAATAATCTAGATTTTCATTTAGAGTAATTCCGTGAGAATCGGGGTTTATTTACAATTTCACAGATGTATAAATTCCATTATTCTAGAAAATTATATAAAATAATCTCGTAAGAATCGGGGTTTATTTACAATTTCACAGATGTGTAAATTCCATTATTCAAAAAAATTACATAAAATAATCTCGTGAGAATCGGGACTTATTTACAATTTTACAGATGTATGAAATTTCATTATTCTAGAAAATTATATAAAATAATCTCGTGGGGGTCGGGGTTTATTTACGGTTTTACAGAAGTACAAGTTTCACTATTTTATAAAGTATATAAAATTGCTTCCGTTCGCCCCGGGTTATCTTATATTATATAGGAAAACATAGGTCCCGCGCTATTAAAACATATAAAACCGTTTCATGTGGCCGGGATTATTACGCGCGTTGGGGAAAGTCT